>JAXCGZ010012457.1:20000-26088 GCA_037179515.1 Halocaridina rubra | reverse complement strand
TATATGTTTGTATATGTGTATGTGTGTATATGCATGTGTGTGTATGCAAATGTATATGTGTGTTTGCAAAATAAGATATTTGTTTGTTATTTTATGTAAATAAGGACTCCTATCTGTTATTTTTATTATTTTCATATGCTTCTATATCTGTATGTAAGTGCAAGGTTTTTTTTATGTGTGTATGTTTTTATGTG
Source organism: Halocaridina rubra (assembly GCA_037179515.1). NCBI lineage: Eukaryota > Metazoa > Arthropoda > Malacostraca > Decapoda > Atyidae > Halocaridina > Halocaridina rubra. The sequence continues at coordinate 25,894 of JAXCGZ010012457.1, read as the reverse complement.
TTTACATATATATATATATATATATATATATATATATATATATATATATATATATATATATATATATATATATATATATATATATATATATATATGTATATATATATATATATATATATATATATATATATATATATATATATATATATATATATATATATATATATATATATATATATATATATATATATATATATATATATATATATATATATATATATATATATATATATATATATATATATATATATATATATATATATATATATATATACTATATCTATATATATATATATATATATATATATATATATATATATATATATATATATATATATATATATATATATATATATATATATATATATATATATATATATATATAGATATATATATATATATATATATATATATATATATATATATATATATATATATATATATATATATATATATATATATATATATATATATATATATATATATATATATATATATATATATATATATATATATATATATATATATATATATATATATATATATATATATATATATATATATATATATATATATATATATATATATATATATATATATATATATATATATATATATATATATATATATACATATATGTATATATATATATATATATATATATATATATATATATATATATATATATATATATATATATATATATATATATATATATATATATATATATATATATATATATATATATATATATATATATATATATATATATATATATATATATATATATATATATATATATATATATATATATATATATATATATATATATATATATATATATATATATATATATATATATATATATATATATATATATATATATATATATATATATATATATATATATATATATATATATATATATATATATATATATATATATATATATATATATATATATATATATATATATATATATATATATATATATATATATATATATATATATATATATATATATATATATATATATATATATATATATATATATATATATATATATATATATATATATATATATATATATATATATATATATATATATATATATATATATATATATATATATATATATATATATATATATATATATATATATATATATATATATATATATATATATATATATATATATATATATATATATATATATATATATATATATATATATATATATATATATATATATATATATATATATATATATATATATATATATATATATATATATATATATATATATATATATATATATATATATATATATATATATATATATATATATATATATATATATATATATATATATATATATATATATATATATATATATATATATATATATATATATATATATATATATATATATATATATATATATATATATATATATATATATATATATATATATATATATATATATATATATATATATATATATATATATATATATATATATATATATATATATATATATATATATATATATATATATATATATATATATATATATATATATATATATATATATATATATATATATATATATATATATATATATATATATATATATATATATATATATATATATATATATATTATATATATATATATATATATATATATATATATATATATATATATATATATATATATATATATATATATATATATATATATATATATATATATATATATATATATATATATATATATATATATATATATATATATATATATATATATATATATATATATATATATATATATATATATATATATATATATATATATATATATATATATATATATATATATATATATATATATATATATATATATATATATATATATATATATATATATATATATATATATATATATATATATATGAATCATTTTTTTTTTACCCCGACCGGGACTCGAACCTAGGACTTATGATTACTAAGTCAAGGCGCTACCACTACACCACAGAAGGTTAAAAGGAATCCAACCTTATAGCTTATATCTGCTATACTTAGGAATGAACGCATTCTAACTGAATGCCACTATATTCATATTACAGATTCCCCAACCTCACTCGTGGCTTCATTTTAGCATTTAATTCAAATCCCAATCTCATTCGGGCCATGAAATTTTCAAATAAGCACATTACATATGTGAAAACATGAATCATATTTTTTACCCCGACCTGGACACGAACCTAGGACTTATGATTACTAAGTCAAAGCGCTACCACTACACCACAGAAGGTTAAAAGGAATCCAACCTTATAGCTTATATCTGCTATACTTAGGAATGAACGCATTTTAACTGGATACCACTATATTCAAATTACGGATTCCCCAACCTCACTCGTGGCTTCATTTTAGAAGTTAATTCAAATCCCAATCACATTCGGGCCATGAAATTATCAAATAAGCACATTACATATGTGAAAACATGAATCATTTTTTTTACCCCGACCGGGACTCGAACCTAGGACTTATGATTACTAAGTCAAGGCGCTACCACTACACCACAGAAGGTTAAAAGGAATCCAACCTTATAGCTTATATCTGCTTTACTTAGGAATGAACGCATTCTAACTGAATGCCACTATATTCATTTTACAGATTCCCCAACCTCACTCGTGGCTTCATTTTAGCATTTAATTCAGATCCCAATCTCGTTCGGGCCATGAAATAATCAAATAAGCTCATTACATATGTGAAAACATGAATCATTTTTTTTACCCCGACCGGGACTCGAACCTAGGACTTATGATTACTAAGTCAAGGCGCTACCATTACACCACAGAAGGTTAAAATGAATCCAACTTTATAGCTTATATCTGCTATACTTAGGAATGAACGCATTCTAACTGAATGCCACTATATTCATATTACAGATTCCCCAACCTCACTGGTGGCTTCATTTTAGCATTTAATTCAAATCCCAATCTCATTCGGGCCATGAAATTGTCAAATAAGCACATTACATATGTGAAAACATGAATCATTTTTTTTACCCCGACCGGGACTCGAAAATATGACTTATGATTACTAAGTCAAGGCGCTACCACTACACCACAGAAGGTTAAAAGGAATCCAACCTTATAGCTTATATCTGCTATACTTAGGAATGAACGCATTCTACCTGAATGCCACTATATTCATATTACAGATTCCCCAACTTCACTCGTGGCTTCATTTTAGCATTTAATTCAAATCCCAATCTCATTCGGGCCATGAAATCATCAAATAAACACATTACATATGTGAAAACATGAATCATTTTTTTTACCCCGACCGGGACTCGAACCTAGGACTTATGATTACTAAGTCAAGGCGCTACCACTACACCACAGAAGGTTAAAAGGAATCAAACCTTATAGCTTATATCTGCTATACTTAGGAATGAACGCATTCTAACTGAATGCCACTATGTTCATATTACAGATTCCCCAACCTCACTGGTGGCTTCATTTTAGCATTTAATTCAATTCCCAATCTCATTCGGGCCATGAAATTATCAAATAAGCACATTACATATGTGAAAACATGAATCATTTTTTTTACCCCGACCGGGACTCGAACATAGGACTTATGATTACTAAGTCAAGGCGCTACCACTACACCACAGAAGGTTAAAAGGAATCCAACCTTATAGCTTATATCTGCTATACTTAGGAATGAACGCATTCTAACTGGATACCACTATGTTCATATTACGGATTCCCCAACCTCACTCATGGCTTCATTTTAGAAGTTAATTCAAATCCCAATCACATTCGGGCCATGAAATTATCAAATAAGCACATTACATATGTGAAAACATGAATCATTTTTTTTACCCCGACCGGGACTCGAACCTAGGACTTATGATTACTAAGTCAAGGCGCTACCACTACACCACAGAAGGTTAAAAGGAATCCAACCTTATAGCTTATATCTGCTATACTTAGGAATGAACGCATTCTAACTGAATGCCACTATGTTCATATTACAGATTCCCCAACCTCACTCGTGGCTTCATTTTAGCATTTAATTCAATTCCCAATCTCATTCGGGCCATGAAATTATCAAATAAACACATTACATATGTGAAAACATGAATCATTTTTTTTACCCCGATCGGGACTCGAACCTAGGACTTATGATTACTAAGTCAAGGCACTACCACTACACTACAGAAGGTTAAAAGGAATCCAACCTTATAGCTTATATCTGCTATACTTAGGAATGAACGCATTTTAACTGAATGCCACTATGTTCATATTACGGATTCCCCAACCTCACTCGTGGCTTCATTTTAGCATTTAATTCAATTCCCAATCTCATTCGGGCCATGAAATTATCAAATAAGCACATTACATGTGTGAAAACATGAATCATTTTTTTTACCCCGACCGGGACTCGAACCTAGGACTTATGATTACTAAGTCAAGGCGCTACCACTACACCACAGAAGGTTAAAAGGAATCCAACTTTATACCTTATATCTGCTATACTTAGGAATGAACGCATTCTAACTAAATGCCACTATATTCATATTACAGATTCCCCAACCTCACTGGTGGCTTCATTTTAGCATTTAATTCAAATCCCAATCTAATTCGGGCCATGAAATTATCAAATAAGCACATTATATATGTGAAAACATGAATCATTTTTTTACCCCGACCGGGACTCGAAAATAGGACTTATGATTACTAAGTCAAGGCGCTACCACTACACCACAGAAGGTTAAAAGGAATCCAACCTTATAGCTTATATCTGCTATACTTAGGAATGAACGCATTCTAACTGAATGCCACTACATTCATATTACAGATTCCCCAACCTCACTCGTGGCTTCATTTTAGCATTTAATTCAAATCCCAATCTCATTCGGGCCATGAAATCATCAAATAAGCACATTACATATGTGAAAACATGAATCATTTTTTTTACCCCGACCGGGACTCGAACCTAGGACTTATGATTACTAAGTCAAGTCGCTACCACTACACCACTGAAGGTTAAAAGGAATCAAACCTTATAGGTTATATCTGCTATACTTAGGAATGAACGCATTCTAACTAAATGCCACTATATTCATATTACAGATTCCCAAACCTCACTCGTGGCTTCATTTTAGCATTTAATTCAAATCCAAATCTCATTCGGGCCATGAAATTATCAAATAAGCACATTACATATGTGAAAACATGAATCACTTTTTTTACCCCGACCGGGACTCTAACCTAGGACTTATGATTACTAAGTCAAGGCGCTACCATTACACTACAGAAGGTTAAAAGGAATCCAACCTTATAGCTTATATCTGCTATACTTAGGAATGAACGCATTCTAACTGCATGCCACTAAATTCATATTACAGATTCCACAAGCTCACTCGTGGCTTCATTTTAGCATTTAATTCAAATCCCAATCTCATTCGGGCCATGAAATTATCAAATAAGCACATTACATATGTGAAAACATGAATCATTTTTTTTACCCCGACCGGGACTCGAACCTAGGTCTTATGATTACTAAGTCAAGGCGCTACCACTACACCACAGAAGGTTAAAAGGAATACAACCTTATAGCTTATATCTGCTATACTTAGGAATGAACGCATTCTAACTGAATGCCACTATATTCATATTACAGATTCCCCAACCTCACTCGTGGCTTCATTTTAGCATTTAATTCAATATGTATATATATATATATATATATATATATATATATATATATATATATATATATATATATATATATATATATATATATATATATATATATATATATATATATATATATATATATATATATATATATATATATATATATATATATATA
>JAXCGZ010012457.1:12500-15000 GCA_037179515.1 Halocaridina rubra | reverse complement strand
TATGATTACTAAGTCAAAGCGCTACCACTACACCACAGAAGGTTAAAAGGAATCCAACCTTATAGCTTATATCTGCTATACTTAGGAATGAACGCATTCTAACTGGATACCACTATATTCAAATTACGGATTCCCCAACCTCACTCGTGGCTTCATTTTAGAAGTTAATTCAAATCCCAATCACATTCGGACCATGAAATTATCAAATAAGCACATTACATATGTGAAAACATGAATCATTTTTTTTACCCCGACCGGGACTCGAACCTAGGACTTATTATTACTAAGTCAAGGCGCTACCACTACACCACAGAAGGTTAAAAAGGAATCCAACCTTATAGATTATATCTGCTATACTTAGGAATGAACGCATTCTAACTGAATGCCACTATATTCATTTTACAGATTCCCCAACCTCACTCGTGGCTTCATTTTAGCATTTAATTCAAATCCCAATCTCGTTCGGGCCATGAAATTATCAAATAAGCTCATTACATATGTGAAAACATGAATCATTTTTTTTACCCCGACCGGGACTCGAACCTAGGACTTATGATTACTAAGTCAAGGCGCTACCACTACACCACAGAAGGTTTAAATGAATCCAACTTTATAGCTTATATCTGCTATACTTAGGAATGAACGCATTCTAACTGAATGCCACTATATTCATATTACAGATTCCCCAACCTCACTGGTGGCTTCATTTATCATTTAATTCAAATCCCAATCTCATTCGGGCCATGAAATTATCAAATAAGCACATTACATATGTGAAAACATGAATCATTTTTTTACCCCGACCGGGACTCGAAAATATGACTTATGATTACTAAGTCAAGGCGCTACCACTACACCACAGAAGGTTAAAAGGAATCCAACCTTATAGCTTATATCTGCTATACTTAGGAATGAACGCATTCTACCTGAATGCCACTATATTCATATTACAGATTCCCCAACTTCACTCGTGGCTTCATTTTAGCATTTAATTCAAATCCCAATCTCATTCGGGCCATGAAATCATCAAATAAACACATTACATATGTGAAAACATGAATCATTTTTTTTACCCCGACCGGGACTCGAACCTAGGACTTATGATTACTAAGTCAAGTCGCTACCACTACACCACAGAAGGTTAAAAGGAATCAAACCTTATAGCTTATATCTGCTATACTTAGGAATGAACGCATTCTAACTGAATGCCACTATATTCATATTGCAGATTCCCCAACCTCACTGGTGGCTTCATTTTAGCATTTAATTCAAATCCCAATCTCATTCGGGCCATGAAATTATCAAATAAGCACATTACATATGTGAAAACATGAATCATTTTTTTTACCCCGACCGGGACTCGAAAATAGGACTTATGATTACTAAGTCAAGATGCTACCACTACACCACAGAAGGTTAAAAGGAATCCAACCTTATAGCTTATATCTGCTATACTTAGGAATGAACGCATTTTAACTGGATACCACTATATTCAAATTACGGATTCCCCAACCTCACTCATGGCTTCATTTTAGAAGTTAATTCAAATCCCAATCACATTCGGGCCATGAAATTATCAAATAAGCACATTACACATGTGAAAACATGAATCATTTTTTTTACCCCGACCGGGACTCGAACCTAGGACTTATGATTACTAAGTCAAGTCGCTACCACTACACCACAGAAGGTTAAAAGGAATCAAACCTTATAGCTTATATCTGCTATACTTAGGAATGAACGCATTCTAACTGAATGCCACTATATTCATATTACAGATTCCCCAACCTCACTGGTGGCTTCATTTTAGCATTTAATTCAAATCCCAATCTCATTCGGGCCATGAAATTATCAAATAAGCACATTACATATGTGAAAACATGAATCATTTTTTTTACCCGGACCGGGACTCGAAAATAGGACTTATGATTACTAAGTCAAGGCACTACCACTACACCACAGAAGGTTAAAAGGAATCCAACCTTATAGCTTATATCTGCTATACTTAGGAATGAACGCATTTTAACTGGATACCACTATATTCAAATTACGGATTCCCCAACCTCACTCGTGGCTTCATTTTAGGAGTTAATTCAAATCCCAATCACATTCGGGCCATGAAATTATCAAATAAGCACTTTACATATGTGAAAACATGAATCATTTTTTTTACCCCGACCGGGACTGGAACCTAGGACTTATTATTACTAAGTCAAGGCGCTACCACTACACCACAGAAGGTTAAAAGGAACCAACCTTATAGCTTATATCTGCTATACTTAGGAATGAACGCATTCTAACTGAATGCCACTATATTCATTATACAGATTCCCCAACCTCACTCGTGGCTTCATTTTAGCATTTAATTCAAATCCCAATCTCATTCGGGCCATGAAATCATCAAATAAGCACATTACATATGTGAAAACATGAATCATTTTTTTTACCCCGACCGGGACTCGAACCTAGGACTTATGATTACTAAGTCAAGGCGCTACCA
>JAXCGZ010012457.1:0-7500 GCA_037179515.1 Halocaridina rubra | reverse complement strand
AATGAGAATGGGAGAAAAGTGGAGAAAGAGTAGAAGTGAGAAAGGAAGAGAGGTGCTAAAAGTAAGAGAACTAAATAAGAAAGAGAATGACTGTGAGCATAAGGCTAGACTGAGGAATGTGTGGAATGCAGTGAAAGAGAAATTGGAAGAGGGTGTTGGAAGAACATTGGAGTTGTTTCAAGGAGGAAGTTATGAATTATTCAAAGGCAGTGTGTGGAAGCAGAGTAACAGATAGAAGTAAAAGGAAATGTAGTGTGTGGTGGAATGAGGAGGCGAGCACAGTAGTATTTGAAAAGAAGCAGGCATATGAGGTATGGTTACAAATAGGTAATGTTGAGACATATGAAAGGTATAGTGCAAAAAGGAGGGTAACGAATCATGTGGTGAGGGAGGCAAAGAGAGATATGGATGTAAGGTGGAATAGTAGCTTGTTTGATAATTTTGAAAGGAATAAAAAGATGCTTTAGAAGCAAGTAAAAGAGTGTGGAAAGGTGAGTCTGGTAGGGAGCAGAGGGTGAAAGGAGTAGATGGGCAATTGCTAGTTGACAAAATAAAGGTGAGAGAGAGAGATGGGCTGAGTATTTCAAGGAACTGCTAAATGGGGAATATGATTGAGAGGCAGAGATTGTGATTGTAGATTTGGCATTGAGAACAATGAAACCAGTTAAAGTACCAGGGATAGATGGGTGTCATGTTGAATGCTTGTCAAAAGTTGGGGAGGCATGGATGGTTATGTTGTTGAATGGATGTTTTAGGAAAGGGAGGCTTCCAGTTTTTCGTAGGATTGCCTGTGTAGCTTCACTTTACAAAGGGAAAGGAGATAATTATGAGCATACTAGTTTTAGAGGAATTAGTTTGTTAAGTGTAGTTCGTGAGGTATATAGAAGAGTGTTAATAGAGAATTAGGAAAGGAACTGAGAGGTTGATTGTGGATGAATAGTGTGGGTTCAAGAGAGGAAGAGGATGTGTGGATCAGGTGTTTGTTGTATGACAAGTGTGTGAGAAGTTCTTGAAGAAAGGTAGGGACACATTTTGGGCCTTCATGGATTTAGAGAAAGTGTAAGACAGAGTTGAAGAAGAGGCGTTGTGGAATGTGTTGCTACAGTATGGAATAAGTGAAATTTTGTTGAATGCGGTGAAGGGTTTTTACATAAATAGTAGAGTATGTGTAAGAGTCGTGAATGGTATGAGTGCTGTGTATGAGGTGAATATAGGGTTATGTCAAGGTTGTTTACTGTCGCCATGGCTGTTTAATGTGCATATGGATGGAGTGGTAAGGAAAGTAAATAAAAGCGTATTAGACAGAGGCTTCGAATTTGTGAGTGAGTATGGGAGGTTGTGGAAATTGAATCAATTGCTTTTTCCAAATGACAGAGCACTGCTGGCTGATACTGAGAATGAGCTGAATTGCTTGGTGACTGAGTTTGTTAGGATGTGTGAAATAAGGAAGTTGTGAGTAATATTGGTAAAAGAAAAATCATGAGATGCACAACGAATGTTAATGTTGGTAGACTGAATATAGGAGTGAATGAGGAGTCGCTTGAAGAAGTTGAAAGTTTTAAGTATCTGGGGTTGCATGTATCAGGAATTGTACGAGTGGATGTGGAGGTAAGTCATAGAGTGAATGCAGCGAATAAATGTCTAGGTGGTTTGAAAAGCGTAATGAAAAATAGATATTGGGAATGAGTGCAAAGAAAGAGACATAGGAAGGTGTGCTTGTGCCAACAGCATTGCATAGAGCAGAGACTTGCAATGGAAGAGAGGATAAAAAAAAGTTGAATGAATTGGAGTAGAGTTTTTTGAGAAATATGATTGGTGTATCAAGAATAGATAGAGTGAGAAATGAGGAGATCAGGCAGAAAACGGGTGTTGAAGGAAGGCTTTTGGATTGGTTAGATCAGAGAGTGTTGAGTTGGTTTGGACACATGGGAAGGATGTATAATGAACGAATAGCAAAGAGAGTGCAGAGAGTAGAAATGCTTGAAACTAGGCCAACAGGAAGACTTAGAAAGTGATGGATGTATGGCATAAAAAGGACCTTGGATGCATGAGGAATATTAGTTTAGCAGGGAAGAGAGTATGCAAGAGATAGGAATGAGTGAAGGAATACAGAGTATACGTGACATGGGCCAAATGGCTTTCTCGCACCTGCTACCTCAGTGGTGTAACGACTGTAGATACTTCACTACTTGAAATGGAAAGCAAGAGTTAGTTTCCTTAATATATAAAAGAGGATGTTCACCAATACATGCAGAATATTGAACTGATTTAATGATCAAATTCAGGGTTATTTATATGTACAGCTATTTCAGTGGGAGGAGTTACAAACAACCCAAGAGTAATTATTGACCCATTAAATTCAACTTTAAAATAACTTAATAATTACTAAATGATTACCTATTTACAATAATTACATATTTAGATAAAAAATATTATTTACAATTTGTACGTTTGTACAATGCTCCCCCCTTGGAAGAGACTAAAGGGCATCTTGCTCTAGAGAAACAAATAGGAGGAGGATCATCTTGAAGGTAGGCGACTTTCAAGCGGTCAACGGATATCTACTCCTCAGTGCCACGGATGTTGAGGAGGAATGCCTTTGAACGTCGTCGTATGAATCTATACGGTCCAGTGTAAGGAGGTGTTAGAGGCGTTCGATGACTATCCATTCTGATGAAGACGTGGCTGGCTGTGTTGAGGTCTCGTGGAATGAAAATTTTTCTGTTGTTCTGGTATGTTTGTTTTACAGGTGTGTATTTTCCAACTATCTGGCGGAGACGATCGAGATCTTCATGGGGATTGTTGTTTGGGAAAAACTCCGCAGGTACCACCAAGGGGTCGCCATATACCATCTCGGCTGAGGATGCGTTAAGACCTTCTTTGGGAGTAGTTCGGAGTCCAAGGAGTACCCAAGGTAGTTGATGTGTCCAAGAATTGCTTGTGCAGCGGGTGATGAGGGCTGCCTTTAGTGTTCTGTGCAAGCATTCAACCATGCCGTTGGCTTCTGGATTGTAGGACGTTGTGTGATGGTTTGTGGAGCCAAGGAGCTGACTGAGAGAGTTCCAAAGTTGGGATGTAAATGTGGAACCCCTATGCGATGTAATATGTTCGAGGATGCCAAATCTTGAGATCCTGGCATATAGGAAGGCAGAAGCACAGGAGGAGGCAGTGGCCTCTTTCATGGGCACTGCCTCGGGCCATCGCGTTGAGCGGTCCACTATTGTGAATATGTATTTGTTGTTTTCTGATGGAGGAAGAGGTCCCACAATGTCAACATGGACATGGGAAAAACGTCTTTGTGGCTGAGGAAAAGTACCAATTTCAGATTCAGTATGTCGGTGGATTTTAGAAGTTTGACATGACAAGCAGGAGCGGGACCAAGATTTAGCTTCTTTTGTTATGCCGTGCCATATGAGTATATTCTTGAGAAGCATAGCAGTTGATCGGACGGAGGGATGAGAATGTTCATGAATAAGTTGGAATACGTGTTGTCGAAGAGGCTGAGGAATCCAGGGGCGAGGTCCTCCTGAACTCATGTCATACAAGATGGTGGTTCCTTGTTCGTCTATCGGTAAATCTTTCCATTGAAGAGATGTGAGTGATGTACGACAAGATTGCGTTTCAGGATATTGTATCTGTAGTTCTGCGAGGTGTCTGTAGTCGAGGCCAAGGCATATGGATGAAATAGTGTTTCTTGAAATTGCATCAGTGACAGGATTCTTTTTTCCCGAGACATGTTGCACAGTATAGTTAAACTCAGATATAGTAGAGAGGTGTCTTTGTTGTCTTGTGGGACATGGATCTGTTCGCTTGGTAAAAGCGTGGACAAGTGGAAAGTGGTCCGTTTGGATGGTAAATGAGACACCTTCGAGAAAATGCTTGAAGTGGCGGACAGAGGAATAAATAGCAAGAAGCTCCCTGTCGAAGGTGGAGTAATGGGTTTCAGCAGGAGTAAGCTTTCTACTAAAGAAGGTGAGTGGTTGACAAACTCCATGATTAATCTGTTAGAGGACAGCTCTCACTGCAGTATCACTGGCATCAGTAGACAAGATGAGAGGTAGGCCAGGTGTTGGAAAATTAAGATGGGCTGCAGCAGAAAGAGCTTTTTTGGCAGCATTAAAGGCATCTTCTTGGGCAGGGCCCCAGGATAGTGATTTTGGTTTTCCAGCCAGTGCTGTATATAGAGGAGTCATTATTGAAGCAATGTTTTGTAAAAAAACGATGGTAATAGTTGACCATTCCTACAAATTCTTGCAAGGCCTTGATAGTAGTAGGCTTAGGGAGTGTCTGGATGGCATTTATTTTTTCTTGGAGGGGAAGGACACCCTTGGAGAAGATACAGTGTCCCAGGAACTCTACTTCTTTGACTCGAAATACACACTTGTCGTGCCTGACAATGAGACCAGCAGAGCATAGATGTTCAAGAACTTGTTGGAGGTGTTTGGTGTGGGTGTCATGATTAGGAGAGAAACTAGGATGTCATCCACATAAGCAACACAGAACGGTAGGTCACCCAAAATCCCATCCATCATGCGTTGGAAAGTGGCACTGGCATTTCTGAGACTGAAGCAAGAGTAGTTGAGCGTATATGTTCCAAAGGGAATGGTTATGGCTGTCTTGGGAATGTCTTCAGGATTCATAGGGACTTAATAGTAACCTTTCAGCAAGTCCAGTTTGGAAAATATCTTGGCCCCATGTAGGTATGTCGTGACATCAGCAATGTTAGGGAGAGGGTAATGATCAGGTTCTGTCATCATATTCAATCGCCTGTAGTCGCCGCAGGGTCGCAGTGTGCCGTCCTTTTTTATTACTATGTGCAATGAGGATGCCCATGGGCTGGATGCCTTTTGACATAGACCCATTTCTTTCATTTCCTTGAAGACCTTCTTTGTTTTTCTGGAGACAGCCGACGAAACTTTGAGAATACTGGAGGACCTGAAGTTCGTATGAAATAGAAAATACCATGACTTGCAGGTGTGCGGTCAGATAGGCGAAGTTCTGGCTTGAAGACTTCAGGATATGTAGACTGCAAGAAGGAGTAATTATCTTGGCCATTAGATATGTGAAGAGCAAGGTCAGCAGGTGCGGTAACAATGGTAATTGAAGAAAAGGTGTTGGTGTCCACGAGGCGGTGATTGGCGACATCGACGAGGAGATGGAAATGTGCAAGAAAATCAGCTCCAATGAGAGGTAGAGAAAGATCTGCAATAATAGATTTCCACGTGAAAGTTCTGTTGGTTAAGGATAGCTGGAGAACTTTGTATCCATAAGTAGTGATGCGAGACCCGTTGGCAGCTACAAATTTGTTGTCAGTACCTGAACTACAACCACTGTGCACCATGGACTTTAGGATGAGAGACCTGCAGGCACCTGCGTCAACCAAGAATTTGATACCTGTAATGGAATCAACCAAGAAGAAACATTAATTGAGACAGAGGCCCCCACAGGGCAAAAGATTTTTGCTCATATACATGGTTTTTTGCAGTTTTTTGTGCCGTGACCAAAGAGAGCGTGATAGTAACAGAGTTTGGACATGACATCCAGTCTTTTGTGAGAATATGAGGTAATTTTTTTAGCTCAAGGTCGTGTGAGGGCATTGTTGCAGAATGATGATCGAGATGAAGATGTCGCAGCAGCGATGGCTTCATCTGGAGGGCTGGAGTACATGTGATTGATATTGGTAATTTTAGGAGATGTGCTGGCATATATTGGTGGACGACTAGCTGCATTGTGTGTATCGAGAAGACTGTCTGCACGGGCTGCCAGAGCTGCATCATCAAAAGTTGAAAAATCTGTGATTGCAGCACGGACAGATTTAGGAACTCGGTGTAACCAAAGGGTGAGGAGTACATCTATTGTCTGACTGGTAACCGAAATGTCGGGAGGAATACGGGCAATATCTCTCATCTCAGCAAGTGCGTCAGAATGGCGATGATCACCTAGTGCCAGTTTTGAAAGGTCAAATATCATTTTAACTCTTTTCTCTGGAGATGGAGAGAATTTCTTCAAGAGGAAGGTTTTTAAGTCCTGGTATGCTATGGCGTTGTCAACCTGGGATTCGAACCAGTCTGATGTTTGGGGAAAGAGTGCATCAGGAATGGATGATAAAATATGATCAGCTTGTGTTCCGGAATTTGTGATCCTCTTTAAACGCAACTGTATTTCTGCTCGTCGGAACCATATGTGGGCGTCGATAGTGAAGAACGTCGGGAGTTTGAAGTTAGCAATAAGGTCTGTTGCCACTGTAGAAGGCTTGATGTCGGTCATGGCGTGGGTGAGAGATAGAAACACTCCGGGGTTACCCTGTAACGACTGTAGTTACTTCACTACTTCAAACGGAGAGCAAGAGTTACTTTACTTAATATATAAAACAGGATGTTCACCACTGCAAGCAGAATATTGAACTGATTTAATGATCAAATTTAGGGTTATTTATATGTACAGCTATTTCAGTTGGAGGAGTAACAAACAACCCACGAGTAATTATTGACCCATTAAAGACAACTTTAAAATAACTTAATAATTACTAAATGATTACCTATTTACAATAATTATATATTTTGATAAAAAATATTATTTACGATTTGCACATTTGTAAAGTGGACTGTGATGGAAGGGTGTGAGGGAAGCTGTCGAGCCTCACTGTAGAACATCCTTTCCCACCTACGTTGTAAGTGATAAAAGCAGGGTGTTAGAGGAGTAATGTGGCAATTCTTTATCCCAACGAAGCTAAGAGGAGTAGATGAGGTATGTGTGGATTTAGGTAAATGAATGTTTCTTGGCTCGGCCACCCCCCTTACAAGGGGAAATTGGGCTAGGCCAATGTATATATACGCACACACAAATATATATATATATATATATATATATATATATATATATATATATATATATATATATATATATATATATATATATATATATATATATATATATATATATATATATATATATATATATATATATATATATATATATATATATATATATATATATATATATATATATATATATATATATATATATATATATATATATATATATATATATATATATATATATATATATATATATATATATATATATATATATATATATATATATATATATATATATATATATATATATATATATATATATATATATATATATATATATATATATATATATATATATATATATATATATATATATATATATATATATATATATATATATATATATATATATATATATATATATATATATATATATATATATATATATATATATATATATATATATGTATATATATATATATATATATATATATATATATATATATATATATATATATATATATATATATATATATATATATATATATATATATATATATATATATATATATATATATATATATATATATATATATATATATATATATATATATATATATATATATATATATATATATATATATATATATATATATATATATATATTTATAAAATTATATAT
>JAXCGZ010012456.1:0-26112 GCA_037179515.1 Halocaridina rubra | reverse complement strand
ATTAAAGTTGGTAGCCTATGATAAAATAATTAGGTCAATGGAATGAGCATAAATTGTTGATCCCTTCGTATTGTGACAAAAATGGATCAAATGAAGCTGCAGAAATTCCCAGAAGCAGTCCCCCTCCCCTCCCCCCCCCTCCACATATGAAAGCATTCCTTCGCAACGGTGACTTGATTTTTCGGATCTTGTAATGATGTATAAGCCCAAGGCGCTCTAGGATTATTCAGTATATGACAAGTCACCTAACCTAACCTGACCTGACCTTACATTTTACAATGTTGTTCATCGTTACATGGAGTTCAGTCCAAGTTTGCTAAAAACAGACTCGTGAGGTCCTTACTTCTGCTAAGCAAGGAGTCAAGTAAACTGCATGTATTACTACACACGTCATTACATACATTATCTCATATGTAAATATCTAAAGTACTATAACCATGACCCTGCGATATACAAAATACATAAGAGGCCCTAATAGGCAAAAACAAATGAATAACTCATGCATAATAAGAACAAATAATAATACAAAAATAATATTCATTCGTTTGGCAGCGCTACGGCCAGACGAGCAGCGACATTTTAATGCCAAAATTGAAATGGCTGCAATAATCACGTGACACTAATATATACTTCGAAAGAAAGGAGAGTCTGTTGCTCCCACATATACATGGGACGTTCATCTGCATCAAATACATTCAGGTACATTATGGAATGAGTCACACATGGCAGGGAAATAAGAATTTGCGAAAGCATGAAGTAAGCCAAGCATGTGAGGAACACCACATTCATTACCACTTGTGTATATTGTGAATTGTGTTTCTATTTGACGTCTTAGCTAAATGCCAGGATAAAAGATTAAAGAACATCATCTTACCTATACGAAAACACTATTAACAAGTGTCGGCTAGTCACACTAACACTATTTTTCGCACTAGTATAAGTCATATTTCTACGCCGCCGGTTTTGCCAATGAACTCGTGATTGCAAATGGCTCTCATGGCACATATTCGACTCTATCAATACAATTTCTGGCTAACGACTTCTCCAACTTAATTATTATATAAAGTTTTTGATATTACAGTTTGATATATAGTTTGTAGCTTTATTTATATATTTTCTTGATGCATAATAAATTATTTACAAATTTAAAGCATTTAAGTTTAATGTAATAACTACAATATGAAGTCAGTGAGAAGGTATTCGAATCTTGTCTTCTAGTTTCACCTTCATTAAGAATATGAACAACGATCAGAGAAACTAGTCCGAGTTACAGCCTATTTCGGTATTTGTCGAAGTCTAATGTATATTTAATGGATGAGTGTCATCTAAAAAGAAGTAAAAGTCTTACCTTTAAGTAAAGTGCCTGTTAAAAATCATCCAAGTGTAGCCAATCACTTTTTATTTTCCTGGGACTACGAAATTCATCTCACCGTATACATCCAAGGTATGTACGCAGTATTATTTATTATTATTATTATTATTATTATTATTATTATTATTATTATTATTATTATTATTCGAGCAAAACTTCAAAATGAATATTTTTATCAAACGGTAGCACTACCCAAGTCCTTCGAAATAAGGCTCCGTTCTAGCCCTTAATAGAAAGGGGAGTCCGTGACGTAAAACTGGATTAGTGATATTTAAATACGATTGGAAAAATTCATGTAATTTTTGCCTGATACTTAATTTTTTTACATGATGCCTTCTCAATCATTCGAAAGTTAATTACGATATTTTATGTATTTGTACGAGTAGGCTGCTATTTCTTTACGGGAAATCTATTATGATGATTATCACACACACACACACACACACACACACACACACACACACATGTAAGGAAATACTTTTTCAGTGTAAGAGTAGTTGATAATTGGAATTGGCTAAGCGAGGAGGTAGTTAATGCTATCTCAATCCATAGTTTTAAGGACAGGCATGATAAGTATCACTAAGTATAAAATGGAACTGATCAGGAGACGGGAAGATGCGAGCTTTGGGCTCTTTCCCGTAAACACAATTTGGTAATCACAATTAGGTAATTACACACACGAAAAATAACAATGCGGGACTCATCCGAGTCTACGTAAGTGGCACTAAGTATCATATTTAAGGAGTCACTGGAGTCGGGGGAGATTCCAAGATGCTGGAAACAAGCAAATGTGATACCTATCTTCAAAAAGGGAAGGAGGGACACGGCTCTGAACTATAGACCAGTTTCCTTGACCAGCATAGTTTGCAAAGTTATGGAAAAACTACTAAGGAAACATATCTCTCTTCACTTGGAATCCTTCAACTTTTTGTCAGTGAGGCAACATGGCTTCAGAGAAGGTAGATCAACAGTGACAAACTTATTAGAATTTTATGATGAGGTAAGCCAAATCTTACAGGAAAGAGAGGGCTGGGCAGATTGCATATTCCTAGACTTCCAGAAAGCGTTTGACACTGTTCCACATGGGAGACTTATTAGGAAGCTGCAATCAATGGCTAGAATAGGTGGAAATGTTTTGGAATGGATAAAAACTTACTTAGAAGGAAGGGAACAGAAAGTTAGAGTAAGACACTCAGTGTCTGAATGGAGAAGAGTTAGTAGTGGAGTTCCACAGGGTTCAGTTTTAGGGCCACTTTTGTTCCTTGTATATGTAAATGACCTACCAGAGTGTGTAAATTCATTCATGAATATGTTTGCAGATGATGCAAAGATTGTGAAGAAAGTAAAAAACGAGAACAATGGTAGAGAACTTCAGGAGGATCTAAATAATCTGCATGAGTGGTCAGAAAAGTGGCTAATGAAATTCAATACTTCAAAATGTAAGGTAATGAGAATGGTTACAAGTGCAAGAAGGCCCAAGCTTGACTACTCGGTGGCTGGAGTACAACTTCAAGAGACAGAAAATGATAGAGATCTAGGAGTAAACATACTGGCAGATTTGTCTCCAGAAATACATATAAATGGCATAGTAAGGGAAGCATATGCATTCTTATCAAATGTAAGGGTAGCCTTCAGGCACATGGACAAGGAAATGTTCAGTAATATTTATGTAACCTATGTGAGGCCAAAACTCGAATATGCAGCCCCCTTTTGGAATCCGCACTTGAAAAAGCACATAGCTAAGCTTGAAAAAGTTCAAAGACATGCCACGAAACTGGTGCCAGAAATACGCAATCTCGGTTATGATGAGAGGCTGAGGGAATTAGACTTGCCATCACTCGAAGCTAGAAGAGTAAGGGGGGATATGGTGACAGTCTTTAAATTCCTTCATGGTTATGATAGAGTGGATAGGGATCGATATTTCGATATGGCTGGCTCTAGAACTAGAGGTCATAGTTTGAAGCTTCGGAAGAAAACTTGTTTGCAGGATGTAAGGAAATACTTTTTCAGTGTAAGAGTAGTTGATAATTGGAATTCGCTAAGCGAGGAGGTAGTTAATGCTACCTCAATCCATAGTTTTAAGGACAGGTATGATAAGTATCACTAAGTCTAAAAATGGAACCGATCAGGAGACGGGAAGATACGAGCTTTGGGCTCTTTCCCGTAAACACAATTAGGTAATCAATTGTTCTCGTTTTTTACTTTCTTCACAATCTTTGCATCATCTGCAAACATATTCATGAATGAATTTACAGACTCTGGTAGGTCATTTACATATACAAGGAACAAAAGTGGCCCTAAAACTGAACCCTGTGGAACTCCACTACTAACTCTTCTCCATTCAGACACTGAGTGTCTTACTCTAACCCTCTGTTCCCTTCCTTCTAAGTAAGTTTTTATCCATTCCAAGACATTTCCACCTATTCTAGCCATTGATTGCAGCTTCCTAATAAGTCTCCCATGTGGAACAGTGTCAAACGCTTTCTGGAAGTCTAGGAATATGCAATCTGCCCAGCCCTCTCTTTCCTGTAAGATTTGGCTTACCTCATCATAAAATTCTAATAAGTTTGTTACTGTTGATCTTCCTTCTCTGAAGCCATGTTGCCTCACTGACAAAAAGTTGAAGGATTCCAAGTGAAGAGAGATATGTTTCCTTAGTAGTTTCTCCATAAGTTTGCAAACTATGCTGGTCAAGGAAACTGGTCTATAGTTCAGAGCCGTATCCCTCCTTCCCTTTTTGAAGATAGGTATCACATTTGCTTGTTTCCAGCATCTTGGAATCTCCCCCGACTCCAATGACTCCTTAAATATGATACTTAGTGCCACTGATATTGTGTTTGCGCATTTTTTAAGCACATGAGGGGATATGTCATCAGGACCTGTAGCTTTATGAACATCTAAATCCATCAGCGCTTTGCATACCTCTGTGGCTGTAAGGTTGATGTTCTCTAATACCGGCCCTTGAGCTTCTATCACTGCAATCTGAGGGGGTGGGGTATTTTCTACTGTAAATACTGACTGAAACTCCTTGTTCAATTCTTTGCAGATCTCTTCGTCCGTCTCAGTGATGCTTCCATCCGCTCTCTTTAGCCTTAAAACCTGTTCTTTTACCTTCAGTTTTCCTCTGATAAAGCTGTGGAAAAGCTTGGGATTTTCTTTAGCCTTCCTGGTGATGTCCCTCTCATAATCTTTCTCTGCCTCTCTCCTTTTACTTAGGTAGTCATTTCTTGCTCTTTTGTAGGTTTGCCAGGCATTTATGTTTTTTCTCCTCCTATACCTTTTCCAGCATTTGTCTCTCCACTCCTTAGCTCTTTTACACCCATTATCGAACCATTTCTCTCTGGCATGAATTACACCTACTTTGGTGACAGGTATGCAGCAATCTACTATCTTCCCATATTTCTCACAAAAGATGTCATACATTTCTTGTACAGATTTGTTGTAAAATAAGGTTCTCCAGTCAATAACTGTAAAAAGCTCATTCATTTTGATGTAATCTCCTTTCGGATAGTTCCTCCTCATGTCCTCAGTGCCTCTACTCTCAGGAAGAATGTCTTCAATGATATACTCCATCAACAACACACAGTGGTCACTCTTTCCAATTGGTGGTTCATACTCAATATTTTCAATATCCAACACATTATCTGTGAACACCAGATCAAGTAGTGATGGCTCATCCCCACCCCTGGCTCTTGTTGGTTCCATTACATGTTGGTGTAGGAAATTCCCTTGTACGCAATCTAGGAATCTTGCCCCAAAGGAGTCCTCACCACTGTGTGGGTCAAGATTTATCCAATCTATCTCTTTATGATTAAAGTCTCCCATAATCAAAATCCTACATTTTTTCTCCCGCGCCATGTTAACAACTGAGTTTATGACTTCAATCGTACCTATATGACTTTCCTCATAAATTTCAAGCCTATTTTGGTTCCTTGGTGGGTTGTATACAACAGTTATTATAATGCTCTCTGACCCAGTATTTATGCGAGCAACAAGAAATTCCCTGAACTCACTTTCTATAGCCAAGTTTATCTCTTCAACTTGAATCCTCTCACTTATGAGCAGTGCTATCCCTCCACCAGTCCTCTCAGATCTTTCGACCCTTAGTATTCTGAAGCCCTTAGGAAAAACTGTGACACTGTTTATGTCCTCACTCAACTTAGTCTCTGTAATTGCTACTATATCTGCCTTACTGTTGTGAATCCTATCTTTTAATTCTACTGCCTTACCAGCTAATCCATCAGCATTTGTGTATAACAATCTTAATGAGGCCCCATCCCCTGATCTTCTGTCATTATCTTCTTTATCTCCCCTTTGTCTGGAAGTATTCCGTAACGAAAATTTTTGCAGTTAAGGCCTACCGCAGCTAAAATAATACACATGCATACAAACACAAATTATAAAAAAAAAGGTAAAAAATTATTTATTATTATAAACGGCACAATTTCGTTTGTGTAAGTTTTCAGTTCGATGCCATCAAGAAATCATACATAGAAACAGACATAATTGTAAGACAAGGTGTGCCAACCCATATATGATTACTCTAAAATGTTGGTACCCCTGATCATAGTCAGCTGATCAGTAATAAGGCGAGGGGGAATGGGATGTGTGCTAATGGATCCAATGCAAGCGAGCTATTTTCTGTTCCCATTTTAGTATTTGGTGACAGTGGCAGGGACACTTTTTTTACGTGATCAGAGTGAAACTGTGATATTCCTAATCCAGCGAAACTTTTGATAAATTACCACAAAGAAACAGCGAAGTGCTTGCAAGCATTGCCTCCACTAGATGAGAAGTTATTTTGATCTGTAAGTCTGTCTCATGAGCTTGCACAGACTAAGGTACGGGACGACACGTAGTACCTTTCTGGTATTCGGCAATATGGACTCTCTCTCTCTCTCTCTCTCTCTCTCTCTCTCTCTCTCTCTCTCTCTCTCTCTCTCTCTCTCTCTCTCTCTCTCTCTCTCTCTCTCTCTCTCTTATATATATATATATATATATATATATATATATATATATATATATATATATATATATATATATATATATATATATATATATATATATATCATTCATTTACCTTGACTATCTCCCCCAATTTGGGGAGTAGCCAACATAAAAGAGGAAACAATAAGGGGATTACTTTGCTCTATGGGCAATGACGAGGGAGCTAGCGACCGTTCAGATGGCACTGCTGGAGTGCCACAGCCCATCCTCCCGGCTCCTCCACAACCTGCGTCGCTTCATAATGTCAACTCCCCTACTGTCCCCACCACAGGGATACCTCTGTAAGATGCAGCCCCGTGGTAACAAAGGATGCCCATCAGAGCTGCGTCACAATCGCTCACCACTCATTCCTATTCCTGGCACGCTCACTTGCTTCCCTCACATCCATCCTCCTATCATTCAGGGCTCTCCTTCCTCCATCCATCCATCCAAACCTAGACCTCCCTCTAACACTTCTCCCATCAACTCTCGCATTCATCACCTTTTCAGCAGTCTTTCATCATCCATCCTTTCCACATGGCCAAACCATCTCAGAACATTCATATCTACTCTGCCTGCAATTTCTCTCCTCACACCCGTTCTTGCTCTCACCACTTCATTCCTAGCCCTCTCCAACCGAGATACACCAATCATACTCCGCAGGCATTTCATTTCAAACACAATTAGTTTCCGTCTCTCACTTACTTTCATACCCCCATAACTCTGATCCATACACTACAGCTGGCACAACCACTATCTCATACAAAACTTTTTTAAAATTCATTTCCAACCCTCTATTCTTCATCACTCCTTTCATCGCACCCAACACTTTACATCCTTCATTCACTCTGACACACATCTTCTTCCACACCACCATTTGCAGCTATAACTGAGCCTAAATACTTAAACTGATCAACTTCCTTAAGTGTCACTCCATTCAACATATATATATATATATATATATATATATATATATATATATATATATATATATATATATATATATATATATATATATATATATATATATATATATATATATATATATATATATATATATTATACTTTTGGAGTATAGGCCAATGTCAGAGTATAGGAAACCCTTCCATAGTTTTCTTATCTAAATCACTGTCAAGAAGTTATAAGTGGCTCCCTCTCTCCAACTAGGTTCATCTTATTTCATTCTCAAAACAACGCATTATTAGTAAGATGGATTCATATTTTCAATAAAAATATCTCACAGAGATCTGGAATTACTTAAATTCTTATTCAAAAGTATGTTTCATTTTGATAAGGTGACACTGAAAGCAAAATGTTAAGCAACTAGGTAAAACACACACACACTAAAAAAAAAAACACACAGAATTATATTTTCTCAAGAAATAAAAGCATGTGTGTAGCCAAACAAGATTTAAAAACAAATCATCTCCCAGTAAAGGTCAACTTCAAAACTCACAACAACATTAGACTAATTAATGAAATATAGTATCTACAGTATTTTGTTACCTGAGAATCAAACCAAAGGCACATAATTACTGTGCCAAGACGTCATATTAACAAAAAAGGCATTCATTCTCCGTCTCTGGAAGTTTTGTACCTGCTATTTTGAGTATCCTAGCTTGGGCCATGGTGTGCGTGTGTGTATGCGCACACTTAAATAAAAAAAAAATACTGCATGAGGTAACTAAAAGAAAAAAGAGAAAGAGTTTGCAGTAGTACTGGATCATCTACCTTCCATTTAATATTCGCTCTTGCCTAACTCATCAGCAGATGATAAACAGATTGTAACAACTTCGATAAATCGGTGCAGTTGGATTGGCAGCCATGGCCCCTCCGTGGCTACGGCAGCAACATTTTGAGTCATTTGTTAAGCCTTGATGATAAATAGAGAAAGTTGATGCTAGGAAGGGCATCTGGCGTAAAACCCTCTGCACAGTGTTGAGCACTCATGAGGATATCACATAGGGAGAAGATTGATCTGTTGCTATAATATATATATATATATATATATATATATATATATATATATATATATATATATATATATATATATATATATATATATATATATATATATATATTAGGTTCACCAATAATTTTTCATTATTTTTAAATTTTACTGAAAAAGTAGTATACCAAGGCAGAAGGGACTCAAATTTTTAAAATAATTTCTGGCGAAGAGACCTAAACCATAATGAGAGAGAGAGAGAGAGAGAGAGAGAGAGAGAGAGAGAGAGAGAGAGAGAGAGAGAGAGAGAGAGAGAGAGAGAGAGAGAGAGCAGTGTATTATTACTCTGTATTCCTTTACAAAGAGCGATTCAATTGTGCGAAAATTAAGCTATTTAAGAGAACAAGTAATTTTTAGGAGGGATCTGGATATCATTGTTCAACTATTATACCCTATTTATAAAACCCAACAAAAATGCCCAAGAGCATAAGAGTACAATGCATGGAATCAAGATTCACTGAATGCATTACAGTATTCTCAATGCAGTCGACAATAGACCAACTATATTCAAACTAAGGCATTATTTTGTGGCTTCGAGCTTGTGATGTACCATGCTCGTTCTCTTCCTCACTCTATCTTTATCTATCAAACTATCTCTCTAAGAGTGCTCTTTGCATGAAGAACCTGGAAGTATTTTGTAGTTTTAAAAATGTCACTTTCAGTACTGAAGAAGTAACATTATTTTCTCCGGTTTTATTTTTAAAACCATCATCTCACTTTCACAATATCTGGGGGAGGGATACAAAATTAAATTATAGTTAGAGCGTCTAAATAACGAAGTGCCAAACTGGAGTGTTTTTAACCTCATATGCCAACCGAGTTGGCATAATAGTTCCCCCCCCCCTTAACCTCCAGAGGGAAGAAAATCCTATACTGTGTATTTCAACCATCAGCCTATATCTAAACTCTATCATCTGACGCCACTTTGTGTATCCAGTAACTTCGGAAAGGTTCGAGAAATCTCTTTGATATTTGGTAAGGGAATGATTTTTCTCTTTCATGAGTGACACCAGAATGGGCAAAGAAAAATGCTCTCATCGTGCCTGGGCACAAAGAACGATAAAGTGAAGAGAAACGGAGATGAGTGTTGTGACTCGTCAGCTGTGAAGGGGCTAATAAGAGACCTTGTAACGAATACGTAAGAATATTCTGTGTAGATGTGTGGACACAAAAAAGGATCTCTATCTGATGGATTTTGTTGTCATGACTGGCAAACACTATTAAGATAGGCCTATATACAGTAAGAATACATGTTTAAATGACAAATAAAAATGTGAATAGACGCAATTATCTAAACCTAAGAAAGAACAGATACACTGTCAATAGTTGCCCACAATGCATTAAAAAATCTCAACAGTTTCAAGTAGAAGAAACGTCTGAAAAAAAAAAATATTCTGAGGCAATGACTGAATTTGTAGTCTGAATCGTTATTATAACATAAGACATGACTCAGAAATAATAATAATAATAATAATAATAATAATAATAATAATAATAATCTATTTTCAATGAGCCAAAGAGAACAGAATTATATTTACCTTCATTCCGGAGGAGGTCTTCAAAACCAAGAATCACTCCACTGTGCTCTCTTCTCTCCATATATGTAAAATAATTTCTCTCTCTCTCTCTCTCGTCATTCACATATTTTTCCATTCCGTTCGTATCGAAGAAGATATGGGGCAGATCACAAAAGTAATGTAATAATGCAGTAAGCTCCTCCCCCCACCCACGCCATCAGTTAATATACACTATAAGAATAAATTAAAAAAAAAAAAAAAAACGCAATACCAAACGCCTTCTCACCACTGATGATCAAGTAGGACTAAGGGGACGCATATTATGTGATGGCGTGACGTGATTATGGTGGTTTTAAGTGAGATGTGTTCCTTTCACTTCTTATGAAATGCAAAATTCCACAGTTGAATAATATAAATGTTAAAAGCGAGCTCACTATTTCATGAAATTATATTTTTAATAGTATCTGCAAAAATGAAAAGAGAATTTGAATTTAAAACCTATCCTTGAGCCAATAACAGTGACAGTCAATATTTTCTCCCATATCTTTTTCTTTCTTTTTTTTCACCTTCCAACATGGCTTTCTGTTAAAGCCAACTTCTCACTCTAGAAGAGTGATGAATTTTGCTCCTCTTGTTAAAGTTACACCATTTTTAAGTGCTGAGCATAAGTGGTGATATATATATATATATATATATATATATATATATATATATATATATATATATATATATATATATATATATATATATATATATATATATATATATATATATATATATATATATATATATATATATATAATATTAATGATTGCGATTTCAGACGTAGTTGGGCAATTTCTGTTTGTTAGTCCTGAAGATTTCGTCGTTGGGAATATGAAAAGCGTCAATGATGAAAAATAAGTTGCTACTCTTTTGAGACTCGCAACCTCGTTTTGGGTTGACTTGAATTGAACTTAGGGTTACAGTAATTATAAAACATTTGGTTTTCAAAGAGTCACCCCACCTCTCCAAGGGTAAGAGGAGGATGGGCTTCTCTTTTACATATTGATATTCACACTGTAAATAGATTGCATGAAAAGAAAGAGAACAGGCATTGTACTTAGCGCCAATGATCTCCTTCAAAGAATATTGTGAGGTAAATATGTTTACACTTAGGGACATATATTTGGCTGTTAATTTAACATTTTGTTTCTTATTAATATTATTATTATTATTATTATTATTATTATTATTATTATTATTATTATTATTATTATTATTATTATTATTATTAATATTATTATT
Organism: Halocaridina rubra; assembly: GCA_037179515.1. Taxonomy (NCBI): domain Eukaryota; kingdom Metazoa; phylum Arthropoda; class Malacostraca; order Decapoda; family Atyidae; genus Halocaridina; species Halocaridina rubra. The sequence continues at coordinate 14,942 of JAXCGZ010012456.1, read as the reverse complement.
TCAATTATTATTATTATTATTATTATTATTATTATTATTATTATTATTATTATTATTATTATTATTGATGTATTTTCCTTTGACTTCGCCACCTACCTAATAAGGGGGAATATGTCTTATATAACGATAGATTATTATTATTATTATTATTATTATTGTTATTATTATTATTATTATTATTATTATTATTATCATTATTATTATTATTATTATTATTATTATTATTATTATTATTATTATTATTACTATTTAGGTGAAGAAGAAGAATAGTAATAGATGTTTTTTTTTTTTTTTATCTCATTGTGCTCAAGGGAAAGAGTCCCAATGCTCTTAACTTCCTGTCTCCTGATCGGGTCTGTTTTCGTGCGTAGGGCAGGACGCCCTTTAGTCTCTTCCAAGGGGTGAGCATTGTACAAACGTACAAATTGTAAATAATTTTTTTTTTCAAAATATGTAATTATTGTAGATAGGTAATCATTTAGTAATTATTAAGTTATTTTAGAGTTGTATTTAATGAGTCAATAATTACTCTTGGGTTGTTTGTAACTCCTCCCACTGAAATACCTATACATATAAATAACCCTGAATTTGGTAATTAAATTAGTTCAATATTCTGCTTGTATTGGTGAGCATCCTCTTTTATATATTAAGTTAAATAACTCTTGCTTTCCGTTTGGAGTAGTGAAGTAACTACAGTCGTTACAATATATATATATATATATATATATATATATATATATATATATATATATATATATATATATATATATACTATCTAAATAAATTAAATGTTAAGTATCTTCACATTTCTATCACCTTACACGATTTAGACCTGGCCTGAAGTGTAGAAGAATAGATATATATGTACAAACACTGTCATTGGTGGCAGAGAAGTACGACTCAATACGTTTGGAGTATAGGAAACCCTTCCATAATTTTCCATTTACATCCCTGCAAAGAAGTTATAAGCCTGACTCTCCAAATAGGCTCATCATCTTATTTCACTTTCAAAATAACACATTTTTATGAAGATGGAATCATTTCTTAATTAAAATACTTCCCACTGATCTGAAACAACTTAAATAAGCTCTTTCATCCTTTTATATATATATATATATATATATATATATATATATATATATATATATATATATATATATATATATATATACTTTACCATTTACGTATCATAATTAGTCCCTATTCCAATGTAGGTGGACAAAAACGTGTTGGAGTCAGAGAATAAAGTCTAGATGCCTTTCGTAACGCCCCGTGTGGCATGGAACCCACGTTCAGTCAATTTGTCACTACCCGACTCGAGCGCTCGAATATGCCTTAGCCTTTTCGTAAAATACTTATTTTAATGACAATTTGGATTTTCAAAGCACTTTACGTTCATGTACTTTCAAATACCGCTTCAAATATATTCTAAATAATAAAGGTTTATTATCATTTTTTTTTTTAGAAATAAAGTGGTTTTCGGGAAACCACATCCATACGTATAATCCTAGAACAACAATTATATATATATATATATATATATATATATATATATATATATATATATATATATATATATATATATATAAAATCAAATAAGCACATTACCATAAGTGAAAACATGAATCATTTTTACCCCGATCGGGACTTGAACCTGGGACTTATAATTACTAAGTCAAGGCACTACCAACTCTACCATGGAAGGCCTTATAAGAGAAACAGACCTTACAGCTTATATCTGCTATACTAGGAATGAACGTATTCTATCTGAATGCCACTACGTTCATATTGCAATTTCCTCCAGCCTCACTCGTGGTTTCGTTTACGTTTTTAATTCAACTCACAATCTCATTCAGGACCAATAATAACCAAATATGCACATTGCCATATGTGGAAACACGAATCATTTTTACCCGGACCGGGACCTGAACCTGGGACTTATGATTACTAAGCAAAGGCGCTACCAACTACACCACAGAAGATCTTAAAAGGGGAACAGACCTCACAGCTTCTGTGGTGTGTAGTTTTATTTTCACACCCCAAAGGGTTAAAAGAAAATGAACATGCAATAAAAAAAAGAGATAAAACTACTAAAAACTATAATTTAAAACTACTAAAAACTATAATTTAAATCATTATCACATTTCTTTACTGGGGATGAATTAACTAACCCAGTCAAACCTAACTAAACATTATATTATATTTAATGTGATTTTTTAATTCATATTCTTAAATATATTAATTCCATGAAGAAATATATTCCGTGAATATATTATATTTATTCACGGAATAAATTTATTCCGTGTATAAATATTCACGGAATATTTAGTTACATAAATATTTCTGAAAATTTCCTTGGCCATGTGTCTGAAGGCTACCCTTACATTTGCTAAGAAAGCATATGCTGCCCTTACTATGCCATTTATATGCATTTCCGGAGACAAATTTCCCAGTATGCTTACATCTAGTTGTTCCGGTTTTACGTCACGGACTCCCTTTTCTACCAAGGGCTAGGGCGGTTGCCTTCTTGCGAAGGACTTGTTTTGGCAGATGTAATCGTTACCCTGAGTGCATGCCTTTGCTAACCTCAGACCGTGACGGGACGCGAACCTTCGACCTGACGCCTCAGAGTCGAGGACGCTACCGCATGAGCCACGGCGACCACTAGTATGCTTACTCCTAGATCTCTTTCATTTTCCGTCTCTTGAAGATCTGCTCCTGCTATTGAGTATCCAAGCTTGGGCCTTCTCGCACTTGTACCCGTTCTCATTACCTTACATTTAGGAGTATTGAATTTTATTCTGACCACTCATGCGGACTGTTTAGGTCTTCCTAAAGTTCTCTGCCATTGTTTCTTACTTTCTTCACAATCTTTGCATCATCTGCAAACATATTCATGAATGAATTTACAGACTCTGGTAGGTCATTTACATATACAAGGAACACGTGGCCCTAAAATTGAACCCTGTGGAACTCCGCTACTCTTCTCCATTCAGACACTATCTTACTCTAACCCTCTGTTCCCTTCCTTCTAAGTAAGCTTTTATCATTTCCAAGAAATTTCCACTTATTGTCGCCATTGCTTGCGGCTTCTTAATAAGTCTCCCGTGTGGGACCGTGTCAATGCTTGTGTGTGTGAGAGTGCACTCTCGAAGCTTGAAGATTGAGGGGGGGATATGGTCACGGTTTTTAAATTCCTTCATGGTAACGACAGAGTGGATAGGGATCGATATTTTGATATGGCTAGCACTAGAACTACTGGTCATAGTTTGAAGCTTCTTAAGAAAACTTCTTTGCAGGATGTAAGGAAGTACTTTTTTAGTGTAAGAGTAGTTGATAATTGGAATTCGCTAAGCAAGGAGGTAGTTAATGCTAATTCAGTCCATAGTTTTAAGGACAAGTATGATAAGTATCACTAAGTACAAACTGGAACCGACCAGAAGACGGGAAATAGTGAGCCTAGGGCTCTTTCCCGTAAGCACAATTAGGTAATTACAGACGGACACAGAGAGAGAGAGAGAGAGAGAGAGAGAGAGAGAGATAATTCGTCTCCCTCCCTCTTTATTTTGCTTTTGACCAATCTGCTCAAATCCACCCAAATCTGTCGGATGGCCTCAAGGTCTATCGCACTGTATGTGGGTACCCTAAAAACTCAGTTTGCAATAGTAATCTCTGTGCTTATGCAAAATACATTTAATTGTGATTAAAGATTTGGAGGCTAAAAATACTCGGTATTTAAGTAACTTAATGCTGCGGTAGCTACATGGTAAAGCGGACATATTGGGGAAGTAACGAGCATGACATTTGCGAATTCAATCCCGCCACAGGGTGTTAGGAAGGGTATCCAGCCTTATTCCCCAAGTTCCAATTCTGTCTGTCTACCCCCATATGAATGCGGGCTAATTGTGACATAAAACAGCAAAAAATAGAGTAACTGCTAAGTTCTTACCCGTACTTACATTCAGTAATGAAAAACACTGCATGGGGGACAATTTGCCGAAAGATTATCTTTTCTTAAGATGTAAAATGTGACGAGATCTTCATATTTTTCTCTCTTCCTTTTCGACCATTTTTATTTCTCCCTAAAGATGATTTCCCTTGGGAGATGGACTGAAAAATGCGCTTTAATGGGAAAAGGGAATAGAAGGAGAAGGCGTGAAGTTGTGGAAAGGGAGGAAGTTCAAATATACATCTGGGATGGGATTTGACTAAATTATTGGGTTCTCATTTTGGCTATTCTTATCAGCTACATTATTATTTCTATTATTTCTGTTCCTCATAGTATGAACTTATTTCTAACCTGCTAAGTTTTGCGACACTCCGATTTGTAGAGCGCTTTAACATGACAAAACCACGACTGTAGCAAAAGAACCAATGTAGCAGAGCCTCATCACATCCCTACCTATATTCTACTATTATTTGTTTCGTAGCAAAGACAGATATTTGGGGACAAAGGATGTCAGCCGACCATTCCCACCTCTCTTTAAGATGTTTTCTATAACTCACAATAAATTTTAGGTGACTTTTTCTTCCCCTTTATCAAGGCTCTTCCATTAACAACCTGTGGCAGTAATGAAACTCTGAGAAAAAAAAAATTCATTCAATATTTCCACATTAATCATTACTATGTCATTTCGTTAAAGCTGATCATAATTGCGTCTGGGATGTCACTTCAGTAGGATTTGCCAAAAGGCTTGAGTTTTTCCCCTACGGTTTTTTTTTTTTCCCCAAGAACCATTAAAATCTCTAAAGAATCTCTCGTTGCCATATTCGTGACGTGTCATCTATGTCATTTATCAGAGACAACATGGACTGCGTACAACACTACTATATTTATCATAATCTTATATTTTACTTACTTTACACGAAGGTTAAAAGTCCTTTCATGGTCACATTCTGTTCGATAATCGTTTGGTCACAGGAAATATCACATAAGAAAAGCTCGTATTTTCCATTTTATTTACAAAAGAAATAGATAGCATATAATGAGAACATATATGTAACAAAATCATGTATTCTATACACGTATGGAGATGAATCATAAATTAATGGATATGCAAAATATTCCCCTGATAGTCCCTAATTTACAAACTTATGTACAAAATAAAAAAAAACCAGAATGAAAATTTATTCGACATATGATAATTAAATTGGAATCCATTTCTGCGACTAATTACTAACATTTACATATTTAGGAAACTTGAACATCATTAATGCAAGCGATGGGAAATTAAAAGAGATTACATCTGAAAATAAATTCCTCATTTTTATCGGAATTTAATCAGAAATAAAATTCGTTTCTCGTATCAAGGAGTTTACTGTATAATGCATTGCTGTTATCTAAGTTGACTAGACAGTGATGAAATTCTGCATCTCTTTTGCACTACTTCTTTGAAATATTTTAAATAATAAAATCTATGACGATGCAATATATATATATACACAATGGGATACTTTAATCCTTTCACACCTAACTTCAAAAAAGGAATAATGGAAATGCAGTGAGGGAACTTATAGTGTGGAAAGCATCATCATGTGATCTGAATAGCAAAGAGAATTCTTCTAGCCCCTACATCACAGAGACAAAAATTATGTTACAAGGAATACATGGAATTAAATAACTTCATCTACAGACACTAGATCTTCATTTTTTCAGGCAGAAGAAAAAGCCTTCTACCTATAAGAGAAGACCAAGCTTATTGAATCACATAAATAAAGAACTACCCAAAAAATAAAAAATCTGTACTTAAATAATCAGCCACACTCCTACCACTACTCCTTTAAATAATTATTCCATATTCAATAAATCTGTAAATCACTGGAAATATATACCATATGTCTTTTACACACTTTTTGGCTTAAATAGGCCAGAAATTAAGAATTCAAATTATTATTTATCGACCTTATATAAGCTTCACATAGTAAAAAATGGGAACATGAAAATAATATATACTGACCCTGCTAAACTTGAGCAAGTCCAAGAAATTCTCTTGGATTAATGACACAACTCAACCAAAAATAATTTTCATCACCTTCATGTGTACATTTATCAATTGTACAAAAAATATCAACTTCATAATTACGTTTACCAAAATATGCTGTAGTTCAAAAAACTAAAAAGAACCGATAAATTTCATCCTCAAAATTCACTCTTGGCTACACAATATTGTTCAAGTTAATACTTTTCTAAATAAAACATAATCAAGAGCTATAAACACTAGCCTCACACGATTCTTTACAGTTTTAAAGCAAAGTATTCACTCGGATGTCAATAGGTTTCATAATTATCAGATAATAAATGTTTCAAAATGCACCATTTCGTAAGGAGTCACTCACTGAGTCTAAAAATACCTCTCTTTGGCTATGAAGCTTTGGTAAGTAAACCAACCGAAGTGAAACAGACAGGGCAACGTGATATTTTCTAAGATGGAGGCAGATCAGTCATTCAGAGAGTCTTTGCCAGAAATTCTCTACAGGCAAACCCGAAATTATCGTTTTATTAGAACTTGAATTCTATCAAATCTTGACTACATTATCCTTTCCAGAAGTTTCAGTTTAGAAATGTTGCCCTTTCTTAACACTTACATTCAACTCTTTACTATTGATCATTCATCAATTAGATATGTGTGCCTTGGACACCATGTCTTGGATCACCCTGAGGCACCAGGATGTCAATAGGTTTCATAATTATCAGATAATAAATGTTTCAAAATGCACCATTTCGTAAGGAGTCACTCACTGAGTCTAAAAATACCTCTCTTTGGCTATGAAGCTTTGGTAAGTAAACCATTTCGTAAGGAGTCACTCACTGAGTCTAAAAATACCTCTCTTTGGCTATGAAGCTTTGGTAAGTAAACCAACCGAAGTGAAACAGACATTTTTTCAGGCAGAAGAAAAAGCCTTCTACCTATAAGAGAAGACCAAGCTTATTGAATCACATAAATAAAGAACTACCCAAAAAATAAAAAATCTGTACTTAAATAATCAGCCACACTCCTACCACTACTCCTTTAAATAATTATTCCATATTCAATAAATCTGTAAATCACTGGAAATATATACCATATGTCTTTTACACACTTTTTGGCTTAAATAGGCCAGAAATTAAGAATTCAAATTATTATTTATCGACCTTATATAAGCTTCACATAGTAAAAAATGGGAACATGAAAATAATATATACTGACCCTGCTAAACTTGAGCAAGTCCAAGAAATTCTCTTGGATTAATGACACAACTCAACCAAAAATAATTTTCATCACCTTCATGTGTACATTTATCAATTGTACAAAAAATATCAACTTCATAATTACGTTTACCAAAATATGCTGTAGTTCAAAAAACTAAAAAGAACCGATAAATTTCATCCTCAAAATTCACTCTTGGCTACACAATATTGTTCAAGTTAATACTTTTCTAAATAAAACATAATCAAGAGCTATAAACACTAGCCTCACACGATTCTTTACAGTTTTAAAGCAAAGTATTCACTCGGATGTCAATAGGTTTCATAATTATCAGATAATAAATGTTTCAAAATGCACCATTTCGTAAGGAGTCACTCACTGAGTCTAAAAATACCTCTCTTTGGCTATGAAGCTTTGGTAAGTAAACCAACCGAAGTGAAACAGACAGGGCAACGTGATATTTTCTAAGATGGAGGCAGATCAGTCATTCAGAGAGTCTTTGCCAGAAATTCTCTACAGGCAAACCCGAAATTATCGTTTTATTAGAACTTGAATTCTATCAAATCTTGACTACATTATCCTTTCCAGAAGTTTCAGTTTAGAAATGTTGCCCTTTCTTAACACTTACATTCAACTCTTTACTATTGATCATTCATCAATTAGATATGTGTGCCTTGGACACCATGTCTTGGATCACCCTGAGGCACCAGGATGTCAATAGGTTTCATAATTATCAGATAATAAATGTTTCAAAATGCACCATTTCGTAAGGAGTCACTCACTGAGTCTAAAAATACCTCTCTTTGGCTATGAAGCTTTGGTAAGTAAACCATTTCGTAAGGAGTCACTCACTGAGTCTAAAAATACCTCTCTTTGGCTATGAAGCTTTGGTAAGTAAACCAACCGAAGTGAAACAGACATTTTTTCAGGCAGAAGAAAAAGCCTTCTACCTATAAGAGAAGACCAAGCTTATTGAATCACATAAATAAAGAACTACCCAAAAAATAAAAAATCTGTACTTAAATAATCAGCCACACTCCTACCACTACTCCTTTAAATAATTATTCCATATTCAATAAATCTGTAAATCACTGGAAATATATACCATATGTCTTTTACACACTTTTTGGCTTAAATAGGCCAGAAATTAAGAATTCAAATTATTATTTATCGACCTTATATAAGCTTCACATAGTAAAAAATGGGAACATGAAAATAATATATACTGACCCTGCTAAACTTGAGCAAGTCCAAGAAATTCTCTTGGATTAATGACACAACTCAACCAAAAATAATTTTCATCACCTTCATGTGTACATTTATCAATTGTACAAAAAATATCAACTTCATAATTACGTTTACCAAAATATGCTGTAGTTCAAAAAACTAAAAAGAACCGATAAATTTCATCCTCAAAATTCACTCTTGGCTACACAATATTGTTCAAGTTAATACTTTTCTAAATAAAACATAATCAAGAGCTATAAACACTAGCCTCACACGATTCTTTACAGTTTTAAAGCAAAGTATTCACTCGGATGTCAATAGGTTTCATAATTATCAGATAATAAATGTTTCAAAATGCACCATTTCGTAAGGAGTCACTCACTGAGTCTAAAAATACCTCTCTTTGGCTATGAAGCTTTGGTAAGTAAACCAACCGAAGTGAAACAGACAGGGCAACGTGATATTTTCTAAGATGGAGGCAGATCAGTCATTCAGAGAGTCTTTGCCAGAAATTCTCTACAGGCAAACCCGAAATTATCGTTTTATTAGAACTTGAATTCTATCAAATCTTGACTACATTATCCTTTCCAGAAGTTTCAGTTTAGAAATGTTGCCCTTTCTTAACACTTACATTCAACTCTTTACTATTGATCATTCATCAATTAGATATGTGTGCCTTGGACACCATGTCTTGGATCACCCTGAGGCACCAGGATGTCAATAGGTTTCATAATTATCAGATAATAAATGTTTCAAAATGCACCATTTCGTAAGGAGTCACTCACTGAGTCTAAAAATACCTCTCTTTGGCTATGAAGCTTTGGTAAGTAAACCATTTCGTAAGGAGTCACTCACTGAGTCTAAAAATACCTCTCTTTGGCTATGAAGCTTTGGTAAGTAAACCAACCGAAGTGAAACAGACATTTTTTCAGGCAGAAGAAAAAGCCTTCTACCTATAAGAGAAGACCAAGCTTATTGAATCACATAAATAAAGAACTACCCAAAAAATAAAAAATCTGTACTTAAATAATCAGCCACACTCCTACCACTACTCCTTTAAATAATTATTCCATATTCAATAAATCTGTAAATCACTGGAAATATATACCATATGTCTTTTACACACTTTTTGGCTTAAATAGGCCAGAAATTAAGAATTCAAATTATTATTTATCGACCTTATATAAGCTTCACATAGTAAAAAATGGGAACATGAAAATAATATATACTGACCCTGCTAAACTTGAGCAAGTCCAAGAAATTCTCTTGGATTAATGACACAACTCAACCAAAAATAATTTTCATCACCTTCATGTGTACATTTATCAATTGTACAAAAAATATCAACTTCATAATTACGTTTACCAAAATATGCTGTAGTTCAAAAAACTAAAAAGAACCGATAAATTTCATCCTCAAAATTCACTCTTGGCTACACAATATTGTTCAAGTTAATACTTTTCTAAATAAAACATAATCAAGAGCTATAAACACTAGCCTCACACGATTCTTTACAGTTTTAAAGCAAAGTATTCACTCGGATGTCAATAGGTTTCATAATTATCAGATAATAAATGTTTCAAAATGCACCATTTCGTAAGGAGTCACTCACTGAGTCTAAAAATACCTCTCTTTGGCTATGAAGCTTTGGTAAGTAAACCAACCGAAGTGAAACAGACAGGGCAACGTGATATTTTCTAAGATGGAGGCAGATCAGTCATTCAGAGAGTCTTTGCCAGAAATTCTCTACAGGCAAACCCGAAATTATCGTTTTATTAGAACTTGAATTCTATCAAATCTTGACTACATTATCCTTTCCAGAAGTTTCAGTTTAGAAATGTTGCCCTTTCTTAACACTTACATTCAACTCTTTACTATTGATCATTCATCAATTAGATATGTGTGCCTTGGACACCATGTCTTGGATCACCCTGAGGCACCATGATGTACTGGTTATTCAAGTTGGCACTACCTCGTAGATTGTTGCGGTTGTTGCCAATCTGGCCATAAATCGCAGAGTTGTTATTAATATTATTTAGTGTGTTGTTGAGATTTTGAGCACCAACTGCATAATAAGTACCTGTGCTGACAGGTACAGTGCCCCCAGCAGAAGCTGCTCCTTGTCCACCACCTCCAGTCGTGCCATAGATATTCTGAGTGCTTCGAGCGGTGGATGGTACTCTCAGATAAGGGTTACCATAAGCAGCAGAATATCGCGGATCAATATTGTTGTATAGTTGTCCAGCATAAATGGAATTCCTGTTGTAATTAAGAGGAGGGGGAGGGTTGTAGTCTCTGGAGTAATCTGTATATTGTACATAACCACCACTGTTGTTGTTCACTCCCTCCTGGAACATGTACGAAGAAAATAGCGTGTAAATATTATTTACAAATGACAGGATATATTCCCTAAAACATCATATGTAGAGCAAAGCATAGCGGAAGCAGCATCCCTTTCATAACTTAACCCGATATATCATTATAATCTCTCCCCACTGTGTGATTTAAATTTTATTTTGCTAGACAGACTGACAAGAATTAAAAAGAATATGGGAGTGACAATGCCTCAGATGAAGAATATTTTTAGTGTATTGAAAAACTAGAAAATAAGTCTACAATGGCATTTTTCATAGTCATGCTGTGTCATATAAATTCTAGTAAGGCATACACAACCTAAAGCTGAAACACAGTCATTTTTTGCTCAATCTCTGCTCTCCCAATCAACAGACTCAAGGATATAAAATATAGCTAAGAAGAAAGTACTCTCCGAACCTCTGCTGCTCTTTACTTTTTATTTATCAGTGTTTCTTAGGCACGTATGTGTACAATTCCTTATCGTCTCTCATCAAGGATATATATAACGTTGCTACTTTGCATAAATATGAAGTGGCAGAATATACAGAGGTTTCCCAGTCACCGTGGGAACTGTAGTCATCATCCTCAGATGGTGACATATCTGATCCTGTGGCCGTGCGAGTTTCTACTTTTAAAACTGAATCATGAGTTGACGATCGATCACTGGATCTCATGCTGTGCTTTTCTAGGCCTGGATCTGGTGGGAAAAAGTGTCTATTAATTCTCGTTGAAAGAAAGATATATATATATATATATATATATATATATATATATATATATATATATATATATATATATATATATATATATATATATATATATATATATATATATATATATATATATATATATATATAGATAGATAGATAGATAGATAGATAGATAGATAGATATTGCACATACCTAATTATCCCCCTGATCATTTCATTTGTTTCTCACTGACACTTACCATATCTATCCTTAAAACCATGCATAGCGTAGGCATTTCCTTTTTCCTTACTTAGCGAATTACAATTATCAATTATTCCAACATTGAAAAAACAAATCCTTACCAGCAAAGTTTTCTTGAGTGGCTTCAAACTGTTACCCTTAGTTCTAGTTCTAGAGCCACCCATATCAGATTTTAGCTTCCTATCCACTCTGTCATAAGCATGAAGGAAACTGGTTTCAAGTCATGATATGTCTAACCCCTTCGGCCTTTCCTCAAAACCGAGTTTATATATCTGTCACTAGCTTCGAAGAATGTCTTTGATTGTCATCCAGTTGGTTTATATGCATCTTTTAGTGAGGATTTCAGAAGGGTTTTAGTTATTCAAGTTTATATCTCACTTAAGCCACTTAAATATTTATGAAAATAATCTTGTGAATATACATGAAGTCCATCCTTACGTTTGCTAAGAAAGCATATGCTGACTTTACTATTTAGATGCATCCGGAGAAAAGTCTTCCAGTATATTATCCCTATATCTCTTTAATTCACAGATTCTTGGAGTTCCTCTCCTGATAATGAATACCCAGACAGGAGCCTTCTCGGAAGTATTGAAACTCTTTAGCCATTTGTCTGATAACTCATACAGATACGTTAGATCTTCCAGAAGTTTTCTACCACTACTTTTGTCCTTTACCCTCTTCACAACCTTTTCATGATCTACTAATATGTTCAAAATTTTATTTAAAGGTTGAAGATCACACATATATATGAAAAGGAACAGAAGTGGCCTTAAAATTGATCCTTCGGGAACACAATTGATAGCTCTTCTCCAGTCAAGCACCACATGTGATACTCTGGCCCTCTGCTCCCTTCCTTCTAAATAAGTCTTTATCCAGCCCATTACATTCCCACCAATTCTTGCCATTAGTTGAACCTTCTTAATGAATCTCTCATATGGGATTGTTTCACATGCGCTCTGAAACTCTTAAGAACATGCATCTTGCCCAGCTCTCTCTTTCTTGTAACATTAGGCTTACCTCATCATAAAATTCCAGTACGTTTTTTATTGTAGACCTGCCATCTCTAAGCCATGCTGTCTCATTGACAAAAATTAAAAAAAAAACTCAAAGTGAAGAGAGGAGTGTTTTCTCGATAGTTTTTCCATAATTTTTCAAATTATGCTAGTCCGTGAAACAATCCTACAGTTCATAGGGCTGTGTCTATATTTCTATTTTGAAGAATGGTACAAAGATGGTTAGCTTCAAACATCTTGGAATTTTCCCAGATTCTAGCAACTTTTAAACGATGATGCAAAGTGCCACAGATAATGTATGTTTGTGTTTTTGTGTGTCAGTCTGATTATATTTTTCCCAGCATGCTGCTACAGTCTGCCAATGCCAACAAAGTAACAACTGAAATAAAAAAATGGGAGGCAGGAGAGTTTCAACATACTTGCCTGTTCCCATTCCCTTCTATCAGCTAATCTGCTGATGAGAAATGCAATTTCTTAGGAAAGAGAGACAAGTGTTTCATTTCCATATCCCTTTTCATCATATGACATGCAAAAAATCAGAGGATGGAATATTTTCTTCTCAACTACCAGGGCTAACTCTTTTAGTCGGTTTTTATAAAATAATATGGAATTTCGTGGGTGGCATTCTTGTTTTAATTTCCAAGAATATCCCTTTAATTGCCTCCTACGACATTAAGAGAATATATACAATGACATTCTTTCTCACCCCCACCAGGGATGGGTTTCCTTTATTATTTCATAATATTATCTTTACAAGGAAATTCTAGCTAATTTTACGTAATAATCACAGGTATTTAAAAGTCAGGCTATTTTCAACCTTTTTTGATAATTATAAATCATACAGTCATGTAGCTAATATGGAAGTTTTTTCAGATCATTTAGCCAACAAAAACAGCAAATATAAGAAGTGAAAAAGAGAAGACTAAACATTTTATTCAAGAATTTTGTTGAAATTCCAAAAAGGAAATCTAATATTACACTCTTAACATCAAAGTCAATATCCCCCTCTGCTCTTGCTACAATTCTTTCCCCCGAGCCAAAGCTAATGCTACAAGTGCCTCAGTAAAAGTCTCCAGTAACAAAAATGTAGGTGGAAGCTAATTTACATACCCAGTAGGGGGTTATGTTGACATGGCGCTGCAAGTGGCAAGTGTTAATTCCAGGCAATTAAACGCATCATAAAAAAGAAGTTAAACAATGAAAATTTAAAGGCAGGGTCATTATATCTGAGTGTTTGCTTTTAATTACTAAAGAGCTTCATCATCATTATCTATGAATAATTACGCAGTCATAGTTGAAAATTTTTCATTAAAAACCTACATACTTCACATACTTATTGTCAATATCGTAAATCGATTCATGGAATGGGAAATGAAAGAAAGAAATGTTAGAGTAAAGAGAGGGAAACACAGGGCGAACATAGATAATTAAGAAAGAAGAAAAAAGATGCATGTGAGGAAAGAAAATAACTAGAATTAAGAAATAAAAAGCATGAAGGAGAAAAGTAAAAGAGAATGACATTATCTTTTCGATGGCAAGTGTATGCAAAGTATTGAAGGAATTAAATGCTCATAAAGCTATGGGGCCTGATGATATATCCCCTAATGTACTTATGAAATGTGCTGCACTAATATTTATACCACAATGCATCATATTTGAAGAGCCTTTGGAATCTGGGGAGATTACGAGATGATGGAAACAAGCAAGCGTGATGCTGATCTTCAAAAAGGAACGGAAAATCACAGACCTAAACTACAGGCCTGTTTAACTGACTGTCACCATTTGACAAATTATGGAGAAACTGCTTAGACACATTTTTCTTCACTTGGTCTTCAATTTTTTGTCAGAGAGACAACATGGCTTCTGAGAAAAGGCCTATACCAACAAATCTGTCGGCATTTTATGATGCTGTAAGCCTATTTTTAAAAGAAATGAGAAGGTTGGGTAGTCTGTATATTCTTAGACGTGCAGAAGGCATTTGATAGTCCCACTGGGAGACTTATTATGGAGCTGCAAGTAATATCATTAATAGGTGGAAATCCTGGAGAAGGTAAAAACTTATTAAGAAGGGAGGGAACTGGTAGTCATAGTGAGACAAACAGCGTTGACTGGAGAAAGGCTGGCAGTGTAGCTCCACTGGGATCAGGTTCGGGATACATTTCTTCTGTACATATGTTATTGATCTGCTGGAGTCTGTATATGCATTTTA
>JAXCGZ010012455.1:12500-22500 GCA_037179515.1 Halocaridina rubra | reverse complement strand
ATATATATATATATATATATATATATATATATATATATATATATATATATATATATATATATATATATATATATATATATATATATATATATATATATATATATATATATATATATATATATATATACTCATATACCTCAGAGTATATGAGTATACGCAGATACACAGTATCCCCAGGTATTCCTGTATATGTTGTATTTCTACACATATCCCACAGACTAACATCTATTCGGAGACGTAAACACTGATTTTCTCCATAATATCTGTATTTATACGAATCCAGGTAAAAAAGTCACAGGTAAAAGTGTAAACTAACCTAAGCTAGCCTCACCTACCTAACCGGACTAACCTAACCTAACCTGTGAATTTTTACCTGTGATCTTTTTTCTGTGATTTTATTACCGGCAACGATTTATACACATACTCACATTCCCCTAAATATATGTATATCTAAACATAAAACACCTTACTCAGTCAGAATGTATGAATGTATGCTCATTAGAACTCATATCCTGAGGATACCTGTAAGTATACAAAGATATACTCATATCCCAAGCATACATATTACACATACAAGTAAGTGAAGGATACGGCAACGGCTTCTTAATTCCTTCATGGTTTTGACAGGATGGACAGGGACCCATACTTTGATTTGTGTGGCTCTAGAACAGTGGCTTCCAATTTTTTTTCCATGCCACACCTAAACATCTCTTAATTCCTGACCCCCCACCCACCGTGACATATAATTCTTAGTATTCAAAAATTAAACTCTCTTTGACGAGGGGAAGCCTAAAAAGCCACTAATTTGGCCTAAAGAAGTTTCCAAAAAACATGGCAGCCATGAAAGAGAACAATAAAAGAACGAAAGGACAACTGAAGGACTGAGGAGGAAATCACTGTGAAATTATTAAAAAGTAATAATAATAATAATAATAATAATAATAATAATAATAATAATAATAATAATAATAATAATAATAATAATAATAATAATAATAATAATAATAATAACAATAATATGAAGTTATATGAAAAACAGCAAATAAAGTACAAATATTTTTATGTTTGCATATCGTATATACACCATATGTATTAACTCGCACACACACTCACACTCACATAGAATGACTAGAAAAAAATCCACTGTCAATAACACATTCTCGAATTGCCCGCCTTCAAAATCAAATTGCCCCCCTGTGGGGTATGCACCCCACGTTGGGAACCACGACCCTAGAACTAGCTGTCGTACTTTGGAGCTTTATAAGAAAGCTTTATCTTTTTAGTGTGAGAACAGATGAAAATTGGAATGCGCTATGCGAAGAAACGGTAAGTGCTAATGCATTCATATTTTTAAGGATGATATGATGTTTGTGAGTAAAAATAAAAAAAATCAAGTCGACCAGGAAACAGGGAGTTACGAGCATAAACTCTTTCCCGTGGACTTAATTAGGTAAACACAAACACACACACGCACTACGTGAGCTCAACTAGGTAAATGCAAGAAAAGAAACAAACAAAATAGCGAAAATTTCCTAGAATATAAACAAGAATCCCTTTATCCGTTAATGTTGCTTCGCCCCTCCACCAGCCACGTACAGAACGCGTATGGTAACAGTCTCCCCCCCCACTGTGTACCGTACACGTATGGTAATAGTACAAAACCGTCCGTATAATAGGAGATAACAGACCGGAAAATATTTCCCTCGTTTTTTCCATTACCGTTTCCGCGGTGGAGGGCAATTTACGTTTATGGCTGTGAAACGGGCAACTACGACACTCTATGGCCAAGACTCATGGCCAGTGTGGGGGCCATTTTGAGTTTAAATGAGGCACTGTTGAAGAAATGTTAAAAAAAAAAAATAGCACCTTCGGTTTTTTGCTTTATTTGACCAAGCTTTTAAAGGTATTGTTTCAACTATGCAGCTCTCTCTCTCTCTCTCTCTCTCTATCTCTCTCTCTCTCTCTCTCTCTCTCTCTCTCTCTCTCTCTATATATATATATATATATATATATATATATATATATATATATATATATATATATATATATATATATATATATATATATATATATATATATATATATATATTTCTCTCACACACACACAGTTAGAAAGAGCATTATGAAAAAATATCCTTACGAGAAATGAAGATTAGTAAGTCGCATAAGGTTCCCTAAAATGACAAAACAGTGAAAGGAGAAGCCAAGGGATAAATATATATGTTGGTAAACTGAGGATAGTTGCATACCCTTCCATTGTTACTTGCACTCATGATTAAGAATGGCTTCGAACTCACTTTTGAGCATGGCTCTAAAGGCATCTGAAGGCTCCAGTTTTCCCAAAAAAGACATATATTAAGTCCATAGAGGTATTCTGAGCTCGGTTGAGACGACAAAAGAGACCAACCACTATTTTCATATGCTAAAATATTTATAATCTTTCCCAACCCAAGTTTGAGAGGCACTCATCTGAGGCATCTGAAAGTGCCATTCGTCCCTCAAAAGACAAAATAGTAAATCCATAAGCCTTTCAAGTCCGGCTGAGGCGCCAAGACGACACCCATTCGGATTCCGATGACCAGAAGAGAAGAAGTTTCAAAACACGCTGCACATCGTTAAAGGGGATCGGATGATATCTATTTGGCGCCGTCATGACTATTAAAGGAGTCTCTCTCTCTCTCTCTCTCTCTCTCTCTCTCTCTCTCTCTCTCTCTCTCTCTCTCTCTCTCTCTCTCTCTCTCTCCTATTGTGTATCTCCCGGATGTTAAGCCTATACGAGAAAAGAGCTTTGTCTATATATGCATATGTTATGGCTCAGTTTAAAATGTGTTCTATGGTTGTATTTGTTAACTGGCCTTCAGTGGTTTATATATATATATATATATATATATATATATATATATATATATATATATATATATATATATATATATATATATATATATATATATATATATATATATATATATTTATATATATACTTTGTGTGTGTGTATGTGTGTTTGTGTGTGCTTTAGGAATTCAGTGTATGTGTTTACCTATACGTACTCACTCAGTAGGTATATATGTGTACTTATTTAGTTGGTATGTATGTGTGTTTTAACTGATCATTGTCTGTGTATGTATATTTTTTGTGATATGAGAAGAGCATTCATGTCATTTTATTCCTTATCAAATCCAGAACTCGTGATGATTTTTTTCCACAATTGACTCAGCACATCGAAATTTTTACTCATTGAGTTTGTTGAGTTAGCAGAGCTTGCCACTCAAGGAACGTTTCTAGAGAGTTGATTTCGGGGCTTCCTTGGTTGGAATCAGGCGCTATATCCAGTTAACTACGGAAGGCTGATAATCCTACTACTGGGGGAGTAAAACAGATCAGACTCGGTGCTGGTCCCAAGCCCGGATCAATGGAGAAGATTGGCGTCAGGAAGGGCATCCGGGCAAGAAATTTTAAGTCGGAATCAAAACGTGTCTCCAATAGTCTAATGAGAAACCGAGACCCAATATAAAGAATGGAAGTGCTGTCAGTAAATAAGAAGAATCCTTTTTTCTTTACTTCGGCATCTGTTGTCACTGATGCTATGTGATAGGAATAGAAATTGGCCGTATATTTCAAGGCAGACCCAGCACTAGTCTCTGAGAGGCTGTTTAGGAGAAGCAACCCAGTATGAACATGGGAATAGCTGTATATAAAGATTTTTTTCTCCTTTTTGTGTCTATTGATTCCCATTCGAATGGGGGTTTACAGAGACAGGTTGGAGCTGCAGGAAGTCCTATATTGATACTGATTCTGTTCTTAAATTTCATAAGTGTCAGAAAAGGTATCCGTCCGTAAAATTTTAAGCCAAAACCAACAGTATTTTCAATAGGCTGGTGAGAAACTGCCACCCTCTATGAGCACAGGAAATTCTTTCTAATATTTAGAGGACTGAAAGCCGATAATCCTCTCTCTCATTCTTTCTTTCTCTTGCCATCACTGAAGCTCCTTCCTGTTATTTCACATTTCATAATTTCATCAGTTTCATATTTCAGCTTTTTTCCTTCTCAACTCGAGCACTTAGATAGCTTCATCTCTTTCTCTCTCTTAAACGTATAAGAACGCAGTGTAAACAAGGATTAGCCATCGGATGTATTCATGTGTGTGTGTGTGTGTATGGGTACATATATATATATATATATATATATATATATATATATATATATATATATATATATATATATATATATATATATATATATATATGTATATATATATATATATATATATATATATATATATATATATATATATATATATATATATATATATATATATATATATATATATATATATATAGAAATAAATGTATATATATATATATATATATATATATATATATATATATATATATATATATATATATATATATATATAGAAATAAATGTATATATATATATATATATATATATATATATATATATATATATATATATATATATATATATATATATATATATAGAAATAAATGTATATATATATATATATATATATATATATATATATATATATATATATATATATATATATATATCGTATGTATGTATGTATGTATGTATGCATGTATGTATCCCCATTCATGGAATCAGTAATGAAAATGCAATACATGTCGATCAAAAGGTGTAAATATACGCAGAGTGCGCAAGTCAATAAGCGACTAACTCGGGTTGGATCCTACCGCGCAGCATCCGTCCTTATAACTCAGATAAGTCTTTGTCAATTTCCATTTGAATGAAGACTGTTTGTGACCCATAAAATAATGTATTGATACATTAGAAGTCTCAAACTGTAGTAAGCATTTGCACTTAAAATTAGTTTAGATTACTTAAGCTAAGGAAAGAAAGGGAGTTAATTATTTGCAGACCCGATAAAGTACAGGAGACAATCATAATGAACAGGAATAATTATGCTAGAAAAATGTGCTCAGTATTTTTCTTCTTTTTCTTCTTCTTCTTCTTCTTATTATTATTATTATTATTATTATTATTATTATTATTATTATTATTATTATTATTATTATTATTATTATTATTATTATTATTATTATTATTATTATTATTATTATTATTATTATTATCACAGGTCTCTTCTCATCAGGTAATGTATGTCCAGAAGAAACACTACACTAATATCAACCAAGAGGCAAAATATTTTTGTTATTATGTTCTTTTCTTATTCCTTTTATTTAGCAACCAAATCTTTCAGCTCCTCCTTTGAGGGGTCGCCACAGCGAATCAGTCGTCTCCATATTGCCCTGGCCCCTTCATCCTCCTCCGTCACACCACATATCCTCATGTCCTCCCTCACCACATCCAAAAACCCCATCTTTGGCGACCTGCTTCCCCTACTGCTTGACAACTCTATTCTCATAATCCTTCTCTCAACATACTCATCCTCCCTCCTCAGCGCATGTCCAGACCATCTCAGTCTTGCCTCTCTCACCATTTCAAGTATACAACACTGTAATTCCATACTTGAATTGCAATCTAAATTGTACGTTTATTTTATCACTTTTATGATTATTTTTCAAATCCATTATGCTGGTTAAGAGTGGCTAGTTATGTTTTTGTTTTCCTTAACAGTTAATGTGCACTGTTTTTTTTTTACAGGTGTTGGAAATTATCAGAATCAATCGATGCTCATGGAAGTGATGTTGAGATGTAGAGCCATGAGTGACTTGAGGCTCTCGTAACTAATGTTAGATGTAGAATCCTTAATCATTTGATATTCAAGTAACTAATGCTGAGATGTAGATTTATCAATTGTAGGCTGTTCTCGTAACTAATGCTAGATGGAAATTTAGGTATAATTTTAGTTAAAGTAACTAATGCTAAGATTTAGTCATCAATTTCATGTTGTTTGTGACCCCAACTCCAGAGTAATAGATTCAGTTCGTGTTCTAGTAACTTGCTTTAGGTATGTACTAGAAAATTTCGATGTTCTTGTAAAAAGATTTTTTTTTAACTGAAGCTGATTGAAAATTAATGGATTCATTTCCCAGTAATGTAATTTAATGCAAAGTGTAATTACTAACCATTTCCTGCTTTAATAATCAGTGTTCGGATGCTGAAATAGGAAGGTTTTTATTTTTTTCATGTTGTATAGAATATTTAACTTGGTTTCGTGGCCGTTATATTCTTTTATCTTTACTATCTATCTATCTATCTATCTATATCTATCTCTCTCTCTCTCTCTCTCTCTCTCTCTCTCTCTCTCTCTCTCTCTCTCTCTATATATATATATATATATATATATATATATATATATATATATATATATATATATATATATATATATATATATATATATATATATATATATATATATATATATATATATATATATATATATATATATATATATATATATATATATATATATATATATATATATATATATATATATATATATTTATATATATATATATATATATATATATATATATATATATATATATATATATATATATATATATATATATATATATATATATATATATATATATATATATGTATATATATATATATATATATATATATATATATATATATATATATATATATATATATATATATATATATATATATATATATATATATATATATATATATATATATATATATATATATATATATATATATATATATATATATATATATATATATATATAATTATATATATATATATATATATATATATATATATATATATATATATATATATATATATGTATATATAATTATATATATATAAATATATATATATATATATATATATATATATATATATATATATATATATATATATATATATATATATATATATATATATATTTAATTTCTTTGACTTCTTGGTTTAGTATAGTGTATGTAACTCTCCCAATATCATAAAATGAAACTATTTTTAACTCATTCATAATTCTAAAAGATGCCAGTCATAAGCATGTCAGTTTTTATAATGTTTTCCATGTCGCTGTTATATACTTTCAACCTAAAGTTATAGTTACTGATAAATATCACAATCCCAGAGAGTAGATGAAGTTATTCTGACGTTTTCAGCACTATCCAGAGCCACTGTTTTTATATGTAAAGTTGTTATAGTGCTAAATGTCGCGAGAATAGTTGTAGGTATTTAGAAATAGTTAGCTCCTTGAAGAGCTACTATTTTCAATCTCAGAAGTTTAGCTACAATTCAGAAACCCTGAAAGCAATCTCTGAAGTGTTCCAGTAATAAAAAGTCTGAGAGTGTTTGAAAATATTTAGAAATCTTAAGAAGTTTCAAAAGTCACTGCTCTCATTCTCTGAGGCTTTACAGAACTGAAAACTTTGGGAGTTGTTGAAAATATTTAGAAATCTTAAGCACCTCTAAGAACCACTGCTCTCATTCTACGAGGTTGAACAATACTTAAAATCCTGAGAGTAGTTGAAAATACTTGGAAATTTCAAGAACCTCCAAGAACCACTGCTCTTGTTCTCTGAGGTCTAACAAACTTAAAACCATGAAAGTAGCTAAAAAATATTTGAAAATTTTAAGAACCTTCAGGAGACACTGCTTTCATTTGCATATATGTTACACTGCTAAATATCCCTAGAGTGAGAACTTTCATGAACCACTGCTCTAATTCTTTGAGATTTTTCTATACAAAAAAAAAAAAAACTGAGAGTAGTTGAAGATATCTGGATATCTCTAACACCTCCAAGAGCCACTGTTTCCATTCTCAAAGGTGTTATTACATTTTTCATAAATGAGAGCATTGTCTCTAGAGAGTGCTAGGGATAGATATCTTCAAATATTTTCATGGTTTTTTATATTTTAACACCTTTGATAATAAGTACAGTGGCTCTTGAAAATGCTGCTCTCGGTGTTTTCAATATTGTAACACTTTGAAAAAGAGTAGTAATCCATGAAAGTGTTAATGATTTGTAAATATCTTCAACTACACTAAAGGTTTTCGGCATTTTAAAACTACACAAAAGGTTTTTGGCATTTTCAAATTTTTAATGATTATAATTAAAATAGTAGACCTGAAAAGTACCGATGAATTCACTATATTTTCACCTACCTCTGAATCTATTAATATTCTTCAATATGAACAACGTTTTTGTTGATGTTCTTCATTATAAATGAAAAAATATCATTTTTTGAAATTTGAGATGGTACCAAAGCATCATTTTCCATCGACAAGGGCACTGAAAGGTATGCGATTGCTTTGTATTAAATTTTCTTCACATTTTCTTTTTCGACCTTGTGTTCTGGCGCAAATGTTGATGTTCATTTCAATGCTCTTATCTTGTCTTGTTATCTATAGCGCTTATTAATCCGTTGCTGGAAGTTATAGATATCTGAGTAGGCTAACCGAAAGAAAAAAATCATATCGTTCTGGGCAGATTAAATAACTTAACCTAGCTAAACCTAATCCCAACCCAATCCAACCTAACTTAACCTAACCTAACTCAATACAACCAAGGAACCAAGCCAAGTTACACATATTTTTATGCTCAGCAAAAACTTGAAAAAGAGAAAAAATCTAACCCTGAAATTCAAACGGGTGTAAATGAATATACAGTAAGTGTTAGTTGTTTATTAAGAGAAGACAAGATAGAATTATCATTATACTCGTATCCATAAAGATATATAAGAAACAACTTCTTGAAAAGGAGGCTTTTTTTTTATTCATGGATTCTATCAAGATATACGAAGCAACTGATGGAAAGGATATATTTGATATATTTTTGGTGATCAAGATATATAAAGCAGCTAATGGAAAAATACTTACTAGTTGAGTTCATCGAAATATAACAAGCAACTAATGGAAAAAAAGATACTTGTGGAATGCATCAATATAAAAGAAACAAGTAACGGAAGAAGAGATAAATATTGATGGAGAATATCAAGATATAACAATCAACTAATGGAAAAGGAGAGATTTTATGGAGAGCATCAAGATATAAAGAGAATTGTGATATGGAGATTACGAAAGTTATCTCGCCGTTAGACGTCATGGATGTTGAAAGTATACAGAATTTGTTTCTATGTATGATTTTAAAGAATATCTGGATCTTGTAATGATGATCTTATATATCATCATATTGCAGAAATTCATGTGCTAACCTATTTTTAAATTTATTTTTCTTTCAAATAAATACACAACAATCCAAATATTAATATTCATATTTCTTTAAGGAATTGAGAACTTATTTAATTCATTCTTATACTGAATTATGAAAAATAAATTTAGTATTATTTTCCCAGTTACATCAGAAATTAATGTGATAATTTAATGCTAATTTCTTTTTCCAGTAAAATGGACAACGAATGCAACGCTAATAGTAATTTCCATTGTAAAAAAAAAAATATTTTTTAGTGAATTATTTCTATATGGCTAGGTCCCAGATTTCTTAAACAGTGTAAACCTAGGATACCATATTCTTAGTTAGCTAGACACACACAAATGGATTTCATAAACGCATCTGACGCGGTTCTGTGTATGGCTAGGATCCCAGATTTCTTAGACAGTGTAAACCTAGGATACCATATTGTTAGTTAGCTAGACACACAAATGGTTTTCATAAACGCATCTGACGGGGTTCTGTGTATGGCTAGGATTCCCCCATGGGGGGATCCTAGCCATACACAGAACCGCGTCAGATGTGTTTATGAAATCCATTTGTGTGTGTCTAGCTAACTAAGAATATGGTATCCTAGGTTTACACGGTTTAAGAAATCTGGGATCCTAGCCATACACAGAACCGCGTCAGATGCGTTTATGAAATCCATTTGTATGTATCTAGCTAACTAACAATATGGTATCCTAGGTTTACACTGTTTGAGAAATCTGGTCATTATAATAAAGATTTTAGCTCCATCTTCCTTGTTATTGGATAAGTATTATAAGTGTTATAAATAATATAAGTATTATATACATTAAAATTTTGCATTTTACATTGACTCAGAAATTTT
>JAXCGZ010012455.1:0-2500 GCA_037179515.1 Halocaridina rubra | reverse complement strand
ATTGAGTGGAAGGATTCCAATTATCATTATACCATCTACAAATACACCACACCTCAAGATTGAAAATGGACAGTATGAATACATATTTTCCAAATCATCGGAACATATGCTATACATAATAGGGGAAGGAATGGAGGAATTTCTGTTCCAGCATTCCCAGAATTCCTATTCCATGTACAAGTACATCACACCTCTAGATTCACATGGGACAGTATGGAGATATATTTTCCGTCCAATCGGAATATATGCAAGGTCTATTTAGATAAGGAATGAGAATGGAATGGAAAGAATTTTATTCCATCATTCATTATATTTCTCATTCCATCTAAAGGACATCGCTCTTCCATCTTTATATAGGACCTAATGAAGATCTTTTTCCTTGACATCAGGTTAGGAATGAGGGTGGAATGCAAGGATTGCTATTCCATCATTTTCATATTACCCATTCCATATACAGACCATCACTCTCCCAGCTTCATATAGTACCTAATGAAGCTGTTTTTCCCTCCCATCAAGTTAGGAATAAGGGTAGAATACATGAATTCGTATTCCATTTTTCCCATCCATCCCATTCCATCTACAGGAATCACTCTCCCAGCTTCTAATAAGGCTTAATGGAAATCGTTTTTCCTTTTCATCAAGTTAGGAATGAAGGTGGAATGCATGGATTCCTATTCCATCATTCCCATATTCCCCATTCCACCACTCCAATATTGCCCATTCCACCTACGGTACATCCCTCAAAAGGCCTCCTCCCCCTCTTTCAGCTCTCTCTCCCCAACCCCCGTACCCTTCCCCCGCCAGTACTCCCCCCCACCCACACATCATTGAGCTGAACAACAACAACAACACCTGCGTGTTCCCTTGGGTGGGTGTGGCTACTCTCTCTTTTATCTAGTATAGTCCTCTCTCTCTCTCTCTCTCTCTCTCTCTCTCTCTCTCTCTCTCTCTCTCTCTCTCTCTCTCTCTCTCTCTCTCTCTCGTTTTATTGTTCCTTTTATCGGTATTATCATATCTCGTGCTCCTACTGCCTCTCTCTTTCTCTTTCCCCCGCTAAGAAATTACCATTTTGTGTCTGTTATTACTTGTATGTGTGTGTTTGCGTGTCTTTCTGTGTGTGTATGTATGTGTTTTAAGACTAATATACATATTCATATGTTGGTTTATTTCCGTGGCTGTTCATTTTTTATTCAAATATCTTCTTCTTCATCATCATCATCATATATTTATTATTATTATTATTATTATTATTATTATTATTATTATTATTATTATTATTATTATTATTATTATTATTATTATTATTATTATTTTGAATATTTAATGTTATAGTGATAATAATAATAATAATAATAATAATAATAATAATAATAATAATTATCGATATGATTATTATTATTATTATTATTATTATTATTATTATTATTATATTTATTATTGTTATTTTTGTTGCTGTTGTTGTTGTTTTTTATATTATTATTATTATTATTATTATTATTATTATTATTATTATTATTATTATTATTATTATTATTATTATTATTATCATTATTATAGACAATTACATGCATGGGAACATTTTACAAGCATGAAAGACAGTTGACTGCATGACGGGGAAGTAAATGTGTTTGACTCTGTAAAAATATTACAGTCACTAAAAGTCCTCAACTTCTTACAAAAGAAAGTCTCCTTAACTAAGTTAGGTTAAAGTTTTTGTCCGTAAAGAGCTGGCACTCTGCCACAACGAAGCAAACTTTAGAAGATAATTCAATTTTATTTTCTATCTCTCTCACCTTGTTCTTCTTTTTTTTCTTTTTTTTCTCTCTTTATTTTTGCTTGTTTTACTCTCGTGTGTATTTCTTATTTTTCCCTTACTCAGTAGGTGGTATAGTCGAGAAAGTTTGTTTCTGAAGTAAGAGGGTAATGAGGCTTCAATTCCCATGCACAAGGGACTGCTCGATTAGTTTGAAAATTTACATATGGACATAATTTTACGTGTCTGCATGAAGTTTTTTTTTTTCTCATTATATTCATTCTACAAAACTCCAAACTATGACCACTACTTTAAGAGCAACCAATAGCAAAGTATCGCTTCCTGTCCACTCTGTCAAAACCATAGAGGAGTTTTAAACCCTTAACATATCCTCCCTCTTTCCCCTAGCTTCGAGTGATGGCAAGCCTTACTCTTCCAGCCTTTTCTCATGAGTAAGCTATGATAATCCTTCTTAACAGAAAAAGTAGGAACTATCTTCGGTAGTTATTAGGTTAGTCACGTTAAGTTAACATGTATTTGTGTAAATTAAGAATGAAACTTATAATTAGCTTCAAAAGGAATTATCTGCGCGAGTTAGAGCTACATTATCTTTACTAGTGAGGAAGGGTTATCAAACTACTCCCAGAATAGGAACCTGATGTCATTCTTAGGTGCTTAATCTAGAATTGAGGCAAAAGGCAGGTGCATAAAGTGGGATTGAAGCACGTGTGTGGTAAGGCCAGTTTT
>JAXCGZ010012454.1:12500-15000 GCA_037179515.1 Halocaridina rubra | reverse complement strand
TTGGGTGGTATACAGATTTTGGCTCCATGCTTTTAGAACCTCGCAAATAATCTGCAGAACCAGCTCGTTAGATAGTATTTCAATGACCAATTTTCCTTAGAATAATGAAGAGATCAATGTGATACATATCAGTGGCAACTGGGTCACGCTGAGATGTTCCTTCAGTTATTATTATGGTGACACTATTTATTGTGGTCCCTCCACTAATGCAAAGATTTTCTGAGATTCCAAAAGTGCTTGTAACATATTGTCAAAACTGGGACATTTAAGTTATAGGTTATACAACGTTAATTTTATTAGCCCTAAAAGAAATCAAGACTTGGTAATTTGATTTCCTTCTAGAGAATATTCAGTACAATTACCTCTATTAAGAGATAAGTATGCATTGTAGATATTAAAGTATTGACCGTTGCTCCATGAAGGGCATGCGGCCATAACACTGAGATAAAACTAAGCCCTGGCATCAAAGGAGCATACAGATAGCCTTTAACTTGTCTTGGAGAAGTTACATAATTCAAATCGTTAAAGTCGCATCAAAGAAATTAGAGTCTGTTTCACTTTTATCATTAATTTTCCTCATCTAAGTTTCTAAAAGTCTATATAGACCCTGTCATTCCCTACTAAGAATACTGCTCTCATATCTAAGGTGCACATTCTAACACTTATCTCTAATAGGTTGATAATAAGGCTATCAATCTCATCAGCGATATCACTTCTAATCTTCACTTCAAGTTTTCATCTCTTTCGCTTTGCTATCAGTAGTACATCCATTACTGCTCTGATGAGTAGGAGAGTTGCATTAATCCCCCCCCACACAGGGTGAGTAGACTCAAACTGTGTAGATATTTGTAGCTACAGGATTTTCCGCTACAGAGACTGCTTCTTTCCCTCAAACTCCAGACTTTGAAACTGTCATCCTCCTTCCGTAATTTTTATTTACTATGACCTTTCTTCCTTCAATAAGGTAATCTATCGTTCTATCAAAGCATAAACCTGCCATGTTTCTTGGTTTTCCTTACTTTAACTATTCTCTAAGCATCTCCTTTTCATATTGTTTATCATTCTCTTATTTGTGCATTGTCCTTATGCTGCTACTTATATTTATTTTCAGTGTTTCCTTCGTGCTCTTACCCGAACTGAGCAATTTTCTTTGTCCATCCAGGTGTCACACTCATAATATATATATATATATATATATATATATATATATATATATATATATATATATATATATATATATATATATATATATATATATATATATATATATATATATATATATATATATATATATATATATATATATATATATATATATATATATATATATATATATATATATATATATATATATATATATATATATATATATATATATATATATATATATATATATATATATATATATATATATATATATATATATATATATATATATATATATATATATATATATATATATATATATATATATATATATATATATATATATATATATATATATATATATATATATATATATATATATATATATATATATATATATATATATATATATATATATATATATATATATATATATATATATATATATATATATATATATATATATATATATATATATATATATATATATATATATATATATATATATATATATATATATATATATATATATATATATATATATATATATATATATATATATATATATATATATATATGTATATATATGTATATATATGCATATATGCATATATATATATATATATATATATATATATATATATATATATATATATATATATATATATATATATATATATATATATATATATATATATATATATATATATATATATATATATATATATATATATATATATATATATATATATATATATATATATATATATATATATATATATATATATATATATATATATATATATATATATATATATATATATATATATATATATATATATATATATATATATATATATATATATATATATATATATATATATATATATATATATATATATATATATATATATATATATATATATATATATATATATATATATATATATATATATATATATATATATATATATATATATATATATATATATATATATATATATATATATATATATATATATATATATATATATATATATATATATATATATATATATATATATATATATATATATATATATATATATATATATATATATATAGATGTAAATATATATATATATATATATATATATATATATATATATATATATATATATATATATATATATATATATATATATATATATATATATATATATATATATATATATATATATATATATATATATATATATATATATATATATATATATATATATATATATATATATATATATATATATATATATATATATATATATATATATATATATATATATATATATATATATATATATATATATATATATAT
>JAXCGZ010012454.1:5000-10000 GCA_037179515.1 Halocaridina rubra | reverse complement strand
TATATATATATATATATATATATATATATATATATATATATATATATATATATATATATATATATATATATATATATATATATATATATATATATATATATATATATATATATATATATATATATATATATATATATATATATATATATATATATATATATATATATATATATATATATATATATATATATATATATATATATATATATATATATATATATATATATATATATATATATATATATATATATATATATATATATATATACATGTATATATATGTATATATATATATATATATATATATATATATATATATATATATATATATATATATATATATATATATATATATATATATATATATATATATATATATATATATATATATATATATATATATATATATATATATATATATATATATATATATATATATATATATATATATATATATATATATATATATATATATATATATATATATATATATATATATATATATATATATATATATATATATATATATATATATATATATATATATATATATATATATATATATATATATATATATATATATATATATATATATATATATATATATATATATATATATATATATATATATATATATATATATATATATATATATATATATATATATATATATATATATATATATATATATATATATATATATATATATATATATATATATATATATATATATATATATATATATATATATATATATATATATATATATATATATATATATATATATATATATATATATATATATATATATATATATATATATATATATATATATATATATATATATATATATATATATATATATATATATATATATATATATATATATATATATATATATATATATATATATATATATATATATATATATATATATATATATATATATATATATATATATATATATATATATATATATATATATATATATATATATATATATATATATATATATATATATATATATATATATATATATATATATATATATATATATATATATATATATATATATATATATATATATATATATATATATATATATATATATATATATATATATATATATATATATATATATATATATATATATATATATATATATATATATATATATATATATATATATATATATATATATATATATATATATATATATATATATATATATATATATATATATATATATATATATATATATATATATATATATATATATATATATATATATATATATATATATATATATATATATATATATATATATATATATATATATATATATATATATATATATATATATATATATATATATATATATATATATATATATATATATATATATATATATATATATATATATATATATATATATATATATATATATATATATATATATATATATATATATATATATATATATATATATATATATATATATATATATATATATATATATATATATATATATATATATATATATATATATATATATATATATATATATATATATATATATATATATATATATATATATATATATATATATATATATATATATATCATTTATATTCGATTATTTTTTGCTCTCTAGAGGTTCAAATTCAGTTAAATTCTACTAGGTAAATTGTGTAATGGGAGAGTATAGTAAAAAGAAATACATATCCTGGCTACAAAATTCCCAGAAATCCACTTCACTATTCGACTATTTTAAAAAGAACAAGCCTTTTACATTCCATTCCTGTTTTCTGGCTCCGAAGTTTAGTTTTTTAGAATAAGGAATTTTGTCCCTGCTATAAAATGTAATTTGTGCTCTCCAGCATCCAAAAAAAACAAAGACGAATCTTGTTTCCATAATATTTTGTTTCGCTGACTTTATTAAATACTGATATTATGTTCTGTAAAATGTTGTTTTATAGCATATTTCGCTGTGGCCTTCTTTGATCTGTACTTTAAATATTGTATAATGTTTCTTTATACCGTTTTTTGTTTATGTATTTTAAGTTTTATTATTTATCCAGATCGGACTTTGAAAATTATACCATTCTCTGGAATATATCTTGCCACATGAACGGACAGTTTGCCCATGGACAGTTTGCTAATAAATAGTATGCCTACGGACAGTTTAATTACTGGACATTGTGCTTATGAACAGTTTGCCTACTGGACATTAAGCCTACCATCAGACATTATGCCTATGGCCACTATGCCTAATAGATATTACGACTAAAAGAAATTATGGCTAATTGTTGAAACTCATAGAGCTGACACTTATATTTAATCTAATTTCCAATTATAAAATTTCAATTAATTGATATTATTTTTAATCATAAAATAAATAAAAACAACAAAATGCATTTGCAGCTTAGGTTAGTCCATGTTGGTTAGGATACATATGTATGGTAAGGAAGCCCATCAGTGAAATAACACAGAGAAAAAGTAACACTATATTTTGGATCCTAACTGGACTCCTTCTCAAGCACAAGTTAGTGTAAAATAACAATGACAAAGGGAGTAAAAACAAAAAGGACTCAGGAGCTCTTAGGGAATAAATTATTAAAGATAGTAAGACAG
This sequence comes from Halocaridina rubra, assembly GCA_037179515.1. Taxonomy (NCBI): domain Eukaryota; kingdom Metazoa; phylum Arthropoda; class Malacostraca; order Decapoda; family Atyidae; genus Halocaridina; species Halocaridina rubra. Next base: position 7,366 of record JAXCGZ010012454.1, on the reverse strand, counting down.
GTCTAATGCAAACGAAATAATACCCTCAATCAAAGAAAACAGACAAACTCATTTATAAGTCATTAACAATAGATATATTAATATCTAATTACGATTATAGATCTGTAAATACATTGTTTCAATGTTTCCATTTCTATCATGATATATAAGTAAAATATACCTAGGTTTTTAAATCAGATTTTAGGTCTCATATACACGAAAACTTCCTCCAAAATTTTACTCAAAATCAGTCTACTTCCAGTCTTTCCTTCTTCCTTGATTATCCATAAGAGAAGCATCACAGCGAGGTACATAAAATTCTGATGCAACTTGAAACCAAACACGCTTCTTGATATTAAACAGCATTTTCAATTTTTTTCATGCTTTTGCCTTAAGCCTGTCCTTCTAAACGTTTGGTCGCAGAATGGACCAGACGAAGAATTCATCGCTAGGGCAGAGATGAAGGAAGTTTTCTTCCTCTCATCGAGGAAAAAAACACAAATTATAGGCAGTTAAAGTGGGTTTCATGAGCTTTGAATTCACGTGGAAAGTTTTCATCTCACCTCAAAAGGGATTCTGACAAACCAGTCGGCGATTTACAGTCAACCCTTCAATTATGTTTTAAACAACATTTGCATTGTTTCTTCGTCACTTCTTGCATGATTCTGTGTGATGACTTGTTTGCTCTTCAAGGACACTTTCTCTGTTGCACTGGAGCCAAAGATTGTATGATCGCTTTCATATTTAATTTAATTGTCAGTAGACCAACGTTCACCTCGACTCACTTTGTCTCACATCCACTTCTGGGTAATGGATCTAGCTCTAGTTTCCATTGCTTCACAAGAAGCATTTGACTGGATTTGGTCAGAACAATCACTTGTACTGTCTCCAATTTTGACAGCAATAGAGGAAAGCCAATCAGCAAATTATATAGAGATTCAATGGAAAACAAAGTTAGAAAATTACATTAATGTACAGTGCACGGTTTTCTCGCGATCCCTATAGCAAAAGTTTTTGCACTACTCAGAATCTATACATCAATGCACTTACAAGAAAAAAAAAGACGTAGGGGAAAGTCTTCAGGCCAAAATAAAAATAAAAAAGTCAATAGTGTTAAAGTCATGAAACATATATTTTTGGATAATATTAATCTTCCTCTATTTTGTGGGATTCATAAGTTACTGCAACATTTTTGGAATGATTTAGAGACGGACGAAGAAAAATAATATAACGGAAAACTCTGTTTCATTTTTCCTTGCAAACTCGTAATTGGGCTGGAGACCTGAAATAGAACATGATTCTGAAATCTTTTTAAGGAATTTTATTGGGTTTATTGAAATGAGAGAAACCAGAAAACCTTAAAAACGGTCCCTCATTTTCCAACTTCTAATTTCCTCAGAAGGAATCAGAAAATCACTAATGCTCTGATCTGAAATGACGAAATAGTCAAGCATATTTATGGTTTTTAGAGCCAATTCCAATATCTCCCTTAACTGCATTGATGATTTCCTTTTAAGTGTTTTCATAAAAATCACAGCGCAGTATGTCCTTGATATTATTGACTAGTGAGCATGTGTATTAATTAGTAGTTCTGGTCAAACGTAATATATAGCAATGGTAGACCCAGACTGTACCCACCTTAATTTTTTATGCGAGACACACGGTAAGTATACTGTTCTACCCACTGTTTTGGCCCAAAATGTTGGAATGCATTACCAGAAGATTTAAAAGAAATAACTGTCACAACTTTATTAAAAAAGAAACTCAAACAGCATTTATTTACTTGGCAAAATCAAGCAGCTATTTATTAATAATTAATACAGGATTGGTGTATCATTATGTCCAGGTTAAGGTCAGGCTACTGTTCTGTTTTATTGCAAGATAAGTATGAGATTGCTATATTGGAGCTTTTGTTTACTATTGCCGTCATACTTTAAATAATGTGCATTGTATATTAAACTGCCTGCCAAGGAGCTCTTGCTCAGCAGGCTAGTGCCTCTAGATATAATATACATATTTATTCCTGTATGTATACTGAATATTTGGCAATAATATCTATGACTATGACTATGACTATGACTTACACTATATCATCGCCATCAAGTAAAACTTCCAAAATACATCTATAAATAAAAGCAAACGTTCATCTTTTGACTCTTCCACAAACCTTCATTAGTCACTTTTGTGAAAGGAGAAGCATGTATTTATGCTCTGAATAATACTACTCAACTGTCTAGAATGTGGGTGTTTTACTCAGATTTTAATGGTATAATATAAGAAATACTACGCTAACAATTATGAGCATAATATCTTTTAAACCCATTTCAAATGAAGATATGACATATCGTATATTGGCAGTAAAAGTTCCCAGAGCTTACACAAAATTA
>JAXCGZ010012453.1:17500-22500 GCA_037179515.1 Halocaridina rubra | reverse complement strand
ACGGGACAAACAACAGCATCAACAACAACAACACCAAGTATTGTATGGATTTTGTTACAATAGTTGATAATTGTTAATTTTTTTATTATTCTTTATTTCCATAAGAACGTGGATAGATTCGCGTAAGGAAGAGGTCACGACCTTATTTGAACGTATACATACGTTTTTTAATGACCCAAACGTTTTTGATTCATAATTGATTGTCCTTCTCTGAGGGGGGGGAGACATGACGCAATCAGTTGTACTCGTTTTCTATGAATGTCAGTAATAGAAAACTAGAGCATATAGTGTTTAGGGAGACTCATATATTTTATTTACTGACGTGGCATCCTCCTCCTCCTACTCTCATCGTCATCATTATTACCTCCTCTTACTCCTCCTCCCCCTCTCATCGTCATCATTATCATATCCTCCTCTTCTTATTCCTACTCCTCCTCTCATCATCACCATCATCTCCACCTCCTCCTCGTCCTCTCATCATCATCATCATATCCTCCTCCTCCTCCTCCTCCTCCTCTCATCATCACCATTATCTTCTCATCTCATCATCATCATTATATCCTCCTCCTCCTCCTCCCCCTCCTCCTCTAATCGTCATCATCATTACCTCCTCCTACTCCTCCTCCCCCTCTCATCATTGTCATCATTTCCTCCTCCTTCTCTTCTCATCATCATCTTTATCTCCTCCTCCTCCTCCTCCTCCTCCTCCTCCTCATCATCATCATCATCATCATCATCATCATCCCGTCTTCGTCATTGTTTTCCATTTTCCACGATAATAGTTCTGGTTTTGTAATATGTCTTATGTTTTAATAAATTTGCCGCCTTAGTTCAGTCAGGTACTAATGGGAATAAAAATAAAACACAGCTATGCTTGCAGCTATAACAAAATTTATTTGCATATGTATAGAGACGAAAAGAAAAAGTGTGCGTGTGTGTGTGTGTGTGATTGTATATATATATATATATATATATATATATATATATATATATATATATATATATATATATATATATATATATATATATATATATATATATATATATGAATCATGTCATATCAGACATCAGTGTAAAGATTTTTGTTATTACGTCTCTATTAAAATTATTTTCTTGAATCTTATGTATATTGATATGATATAATTCCCAGATTATATTTGAAGTTTGCATATAATTTTAACAAAAAGTAACAATTAAGGAAAATATAAAATATTTTCCATAAAATTGCATTTAAAATATTTGCATATATTGTGTGAATAATATCAGAATTATATATATATATATATATATATATATATATATATATATATATATATATATATATATATATATATATATATATACTATTGACTTTAAGATGAAAGGTCATGTGTAGGTCAGATTGGGTCACCAGCCTCTTGATTGACTCAACATGAGCAACACATTGGTTATTCAATCATACCCTTAGTTATTCATACATACTTATTCACTGCACACACATTCTAATATCTTTTCACTCATAGAATAAAAAATAATGTTAATGGCTAATTTAAAAAAAAATCTTATTCTTTAACAGTAATAAAATGTCATCATTATCAGTTTTAGCTACAAGCTATCTTGTGCATGCATTTTTTCGCAATTAATCTTTCATTATCCTTTGCACATTTAATGGCACAATAATTCCTCTTTCGTGTACGATCTTTTACTAAATACTCAATGTCAAAAGAATTCGTTAATTACCATCTCTTTCTTTCTGTTTTACTTAATACTCAGTGCCAAAAAGTTTCGTTAATTACTATCTCTTCAATTATGTTTCAAATGAAATGAAAAATATCGAAAATGAAGGAAATAAATTAGACGCTGCTAAACGCTATACTTAAGTGATATCACTGGCCATATTTCTTTAAGTAATGTAACTACGTAGTCTGACATCACTTAAAAAAAATAATAGTATAGTCTATTCTTGTTAACCTGGCTCGGAAACCACGCCCCTTTTAGCTTACACACTTTATAATACCTGAGTATTTTCATTTCTTGGTGAGCTGTTTATTAATATATCGACTTAAATTGGTGCCGTTAAGTACTACCTGTGTGCTTGAATGGATTATCTGTGTGCACTATACCCGAATTCTGGCCCTAGTAGGTGTAAGCTCACTGATTACTCAGACAACTAAGGTCATGTTTTCTATGACTAGACCTAGAGGGGGCGTGGCTTTTAGATCATGTCAGCATGAATGGACTATAGTTGATAATCTATGGAAGCGCAGGATGTGTGTTTATTAATCACTGTATTATTATCTATAAATGTCTGATTCAACTTCACAGTTATTTGTGCCTTAATGAACAAAATCTACACTATGGCCCAGACATAGGCCTATATAGCTTATTTACCTTTCCTATACAGGGAACAAACCTCAGTGACCATAGGCCGAATGAGAAGATATATATATATATATATATATATATATATATATATATATATATATATATATATATATATATATTTTTTTTTTCTTCTTTTTTTTTTTTCTCAATTTAAAATTTATTGAACAAAATTTACACTATGGCTCAGACATAGGCCTATATGTCTTATTTACCTTCTTTGCGGAGAATAAACCTTAGTTTCCATAGGCCTAATGAGAAGAGTTATAAGTTAATTTTTTTTCTCAATTTAGAATTTATGAAAATATTTCAGGTTATCGATATTTTAATAAATATGAGAAATATATTTCGTGTTTTTTTTCCCTACAGTAATTCTTCTTTAGATTTACAGCGAGACTTATAGCACAAATAGACTGTGAAATTGGGTGTTTTTCAATATTTTCTACTTAATCTTCCAAAATATAATTTTATCCTGTAATGTGTTACTTTAGGAGCGAGGTAAGGGTGGAATGGAGGTCTTAAATAAAAACATTTATCTCAGCAAATACCTATTTTGTATTCCTATCATCCTAACTTAACTTAGTCAAACCAGAAAATCCTTGTTAATTAACCAGGAAAATCTTAACTAACCTAACTTGAATTAAGATAACCAGGAAAACCTCAGCTTAGCGTAACCTAACCAGGAAAATCGTGTTAATTAACTTGACGTACCCAATTCTTAACCAGGAAAATCTTGTTAATTAACTTGACGTACCAAATTCTTAACTAGTAAAATCGTGTTAATTAACTTGACGTACCCAATTCTTAACTAGGAAAATCGTGTTAATTAACTTGGCGTACCAAATTCTTAACCAGGTAACCCTTATTAATTAACATAATGTAACCTAATATAACCTGCAAATTCTTATTCATTAACCTAACGTAACCTAACCTAACAGGAGCCTAACCTAGCCAGAAATACCCCAGTTAACATAACGTAACTTAACCTAACCAGGAAAACCTCGTCAACTACCCTAACGTAACTTAGCTTAATCAGGAACACCATTTTACTTAGCTTAGAGGACCTGATAATTAGGCTAACCTATTTATAAAACTTACCTAACTTCATCTAGGTATTCATTATTCTAACTTACCCTGACATATTTTTATTTATTTATTTGTCATTATGTAATATAATTATATATCAGTGATAAGCTTCGTGAGTGAGAAAGGGAATAATACGGGTTCAGTCACGCGGTGCGTTAGAAAGAGCATCCACTATTAATCTCACAGCTCCGACCTATCTGTGTCCAGCCCCATTCAAATTGGGACTCACTGTGGCTCATAAAAACGGAGATTTTTTTTTTATCACGCTCTTGAAGTAACACATGATCTATCTTTTTTCCTTATGCTAGATTGTGTTTCATGGAAATGTGTTTTCTTGGTTAATATACTAAGCGCTTAATTCATATCTTAGCCTACAGATACATGCTATGCCCATGTACATTAGACCCATTTAATACTAAACTGTCATCTGCTAATCAATGCCACTTAAGTGAAATGTTAGATTTACTAGAAATTATAAGTGTACTTGATTCACCTATTGCCTAGCCCACTAGGTTAGGTTAGATAACGTAATACTAGAGGAAGCTGAATTAATTGTAAGTGAAAATTGTTATTTTGATTGTGTAACCCACTGGGTTAGGTTGGGTAATGTGAATCTAGGTGAAGATGAATTTTTTATATGTGAATGTGGTTATCTTTATTGTTTAGCCCGCTAGGTTAGGTTAGGTAAGGTTAGGTTAGGTTAGGTAAAGCAAATTTAGTTGCAGTTAAATTCATTACAAGCGAACTTGGTTGTTTCTATTGCCTAGAACAATAGGTTAGGTTAGGTAAATCAAATCTAGATGACGTTATATTTAATGTGAGTGAGCTTGGTTATTTAGTGTCGTGACTTCAAAGTTTGGTTAGGTAAATTTATTAAAATGAAGTTGAGTTCATTGTAAGTGTACTTGGTTATTTAGTGTCTTGACCTCTAGGTTAGGTTAGGTTAGGTTAGGTTAGGTAAAATAAATTTAGATAAAGCTGAATTCATTGTAAGTGAACTTGGTTATTCAGACTGCCCGACCACCTTGTTAGGTTAGATAATGTAAACTGGATGAATCTGAATTAGTTAGATAATGTAAACTGGATGAATCTGAATTGGTTAGATAATGTAAACTGGGTGAATCTGACTTGGTTAGATAATGTAAACTGGATGAATCTAAATTGGTTAGATAATGTAAACTGGATGAATCTGAATTGGTTAGGTAAACTGGATTATGAAATTCATTGTGGTTACACTTTGGATATTATACAACCTAAACATTGTAAAATGCCTAACGTGTTTTTACTCTTGTTGAGAGTTTTGCTTGGTTCTTTTACAAGAATTAACTAATTAATTTAATCTCGCTTGCTTAATTATATAATTAATTGCTCCTAGCGTATTATTGTTATAATTCTAGATTTAAGGAAAACTAGTTTACTACGGCTACGGTCAATACTTATCTAGAACGGTTGTTTCTATCTGCAGTTGTATGTAATTAATATTAAAAGGTTAGGTAGACTTAAGTGATAAAGAAGCGAGACTGAAATGGTTTGGGCATATGTCCATGGGGGAT
>JAXCGZ010012453.1:12500-15000 GCA_037179515.1 Halocaridina rubra | reverse complement strand
AATTCCGATACCAGGGCTGAATAGAATGTAACTTACGTGGATTTTCTGGAGGGCATTACGAACATTACAGAGATCTCTCAATTCCGATACCAGGGCTGAATAGAATGTAACTTACGTGGATTTTCTGGAGGGCATTACGAACATTACAGAGATCTCCTCTCAGTTCCGATACCAGGGCTGAATAGAATGTAACTTACGTGGATTTTCTGAAGGGCGTTGCGAACAATACAGAGATCTCCTCTCAGTTCCGACACCAGGGCTGAAATCTTCTCAGCATTGCTGAGTATTTCCACGCTCTGTGTGTATGGATTGTAACGCACGCCAAACGGACGGTGGATCGTGGAAACAAAGGCCCTGGAAGTGGTATGAAGTGGGGTTATTTGACAATTTCTTAAAAAAAAGAATATCTGCTCTTTTACTCAATTTATTACTCAGAGGAGGGTCTCTGGGAATTAGTCAGTATGTTAATGGATAGCCTCCTGGCTAGTACAGTGGTAACTCGCTGGTCTCGCATTCGCGAGATCGACGGATCGAGCCTCGTCAAGGCAAGAGAGTTTAAGCTGTTTACTGGGGAGGTTACTGCTGTGGCTGGGCACCACAGTGGGGGTTGGGGCCTGTGCCGGCTGGAGGCCGCCCTATGGGTCCTCCATGACCCGTTCCACCCATCCGTGAGTGGAAAATCTAAAACAACAAACCGGTTGAATTTCAGAGATAAAGTTAAGTGATCTAGATGTTGCTGATATTCTAATAGAAAGAATACTACGTCAACTTATAACGCATGGCTTTTCTATGAGAGTTCAGCCGAAGTATGGTAGATTGACCTCTCAGCCATACATTTGAATTGTGGGACGTACTTTTTTTTCCATGGCCTTTAAGGCTGCTGTCACACCAAAGTGGCAAGTCGCACGTGGCATGCCACGTGGCACGCCAGTTAAAAACGAACATTCTGAAATATATGAATCCTTTCATACAGAATGGCGTGACATGTCCCATGTGCCACGTCTCACGTGGCACACCAGTTGAAAACGAACATACTGATATATATGAAACCTTTCACACAGAAGTGGCGTGATATGTCCCATGTGTCACGCCACTTCTGTTTGAAGGTTTCATATATTTCCGGATGTTCATTTTCAACTGGCGTGCCACGTGGCATGCCACGTGCGACGTACCACTTTGGTGTGAGAGCGGCCCAAGATTAACTACAGATGTTACTGAGGTTACAAAGAAAGTACAGAAGTAAAGCTGGATAGGGAGACGTAATAAGAAGTATGACGACTGTCTTATTATCCCTTCACATCTGACAAGTCACAACACTCTCCATCTCTGTTTCTCTTTACTTTATGTATTCTTCGTACCCAGACCCGACGAGGGCTGCTTTATTTTATTATTTTTTTGGCCCGTCCGGGTGTCACAATCATAAAAAAAAAAAAAATCAGAAAAGAATGATGGAATTGGAAATCGAGAAGAAAAAGAGAAAAATTAGGCACTTAAATAAGTCGTATAGAAAAGGATTTCAGAGCTAAGAAACTGAATTAAAATTCTGATTGTGCGCTGAACATCGGGCGTGTTAACGACGGATAACTGTACCATAAACAAACATACATCAAGTCCTGTTCAAATGACATAGAAGAAGAATATGAAACAGTTTCTCTCTCACCTCAATTTTTCTTTGGCTTCTTCGAAGGTATTGGTGAAGAAATATTGATTTTGAAATGTCGTGACCAGGCACTCCACTTTACAAGTTTCGTCTGGATCAAGAGGGTAAACCGTTGCCGATGCCGAGAGTGAATGCCGTAGTTCACCGATGCTGGATAATAAACCTGCCCCGTAGACGCGTAGTTGGCCTTTCTGTGTGTACGGGAAAGTTGCGTCAGTGAGATGAAAGGTGGGGGTCCCTTTGTTGGTCCTTTTTGTAGTTTATTTTTCAAAGAGAGGGGTAAGAATACTTCCTCCGTGTTCCCCTGCGTGTCGTAAAAGTCTAATAAATGGGGATGAGCGAGGGGACTGAGAATCCCCCTATCTGTAGTTATTTCCCACAAACAGTCGAAGTATTTTCTTTTGGGTAAGATACTTCTTCCGTGTTCCCCTGCGTGTCGTAAAAGTCGACTAAATGGGGCGGAGCGAGGGGACTGGGAATTCATTCCTCTGTATTTACTTCCCACAAAAAGTCAAAGTATTTTCCTTGACTCATCCACCCCCTTTAGAAGGGGATTATGGCTTTGACATATAGATAGATAGGTAGATAGATAAATAGATAATTTTAGTTCCTTTTAGTATTAGAACTCATGTTTTTGCTCGGATGTTATATATTTGCAAGTGTTTAAAGCATAAGAGCGTCTTAGAAGATCAAAATATATCTCAAATTGAAAATAAACAAGAGTGAAAGAATAAGCCCTACCTCTTTGCACATTCCAAATTCCACCGTGAAAAAGTAGAGCTGGAAATTTAATTAAAAATATTAATTGTATTTTAATTTCTATTTTTTTGTTATATATAT
>JAXCGZ010012453.1:0-7500 GCA_037179515.1 Halocaridina rubra | reverse complement strand
TGGGATTTTTAATATTTTATGATCTAGAGATACCAATATGATCGTCAAAATTTTTGTAATAGATATTATGAAAAGAAATTATATTCAAGTTTCTTGATCACAGATGATTCAAAGTGTTTTCAAAAAATTGATACAATATCCTTAGTTGCTTCTAATGACTTAATTAAAAAAATCAGATTTTTCTTTGATTTCTTAGATGGATGTGAATTATTATTATTATTTTTTTTTTAGTTAAAGTTGTCTAGATGTATTTGACGTTTTATGCGTCATTATAAATCCATGATATGTAAATGGACGTAGATGGGAGCTGAAAAGTTAAGGTTAGATGCCCTTCTTTACTCCCCGCGGTAGGGTTGATCGCCGGTTTCTCACATCCCGAGTCCATTATTCTAACCACTACGCTACCGTGGTCCCCCCCAAGATGTCTAGATAATTTTAATTAAATACAAACATTTTAGTGAACTATTTAAATTAATTTTGCAACTAAATACAAACATTTTAGTGAACTATTTAAATTAATTTTGCAATTAACTAGAAGTTTCCAATGAATTTTTTAAGGAGAAAAATTTTCATTTTGTAGCAAAATACAAAGATTCTAATGAATTTTATATAAAGAATTTTTTTTTATTTAGTTAGTAAATACAAAAATTCTTAGGAAATAGTTATAAAAAGATGGTAATATTATAACTACATTCGAAAATTTTAATTAAATTTTTGAAGGAAAAGATGTTGATTTTGCAGTTAAATTCCAAAATTCTAATAAATAATTTATAGAGAAGTTTAATAAATTATATAAAGAGAAACATGTAACTTTTTAAGTAAATTCAAAGATTCCAATTATTTATTTAAATAAAACATTTTAATTTGTAAAAGACAAAGATTCCAGTTATTTAATTTAAATAAAAACATTTTAATTTGTAATTTAAGACCAAGATTCCAATAATTTATTTAAATATAAATAATTTAATTTTTAATTTAAGACAAAGATTCCAATTATTTATTTATATAAAAACAAATAATTTGTAATTTAAGACAAACACCAATTAAATATTTAAGATGGTAACTATTTTAGTTAAATATAAAGATGTTAAAGACTTATTGAAAGTGAAAGATGTTAAATTTGTAACTATACAAAGGCTATGTAATTAATTATTCATAAGAGAAAGATTTTAATTATGACTAATCACAAAGACTAATGAATAATATTGAGAAAAAGATGATAGTTTTGTTAGTATATGCAAAGAATTGTTCCGGTTTTACGTCACGAACTCCCTTTTCAACCAAGGGCTAGGACGGTTGCCTTGCTGCGAAGGACTTGTTTTGGCAGATGCAATCGTTACCCTGAGTGCATGCCCTTGCTAATCTTAGACCGTGACGGGGCGCGAACCCTCGACCTGACGCCTCAGAGTCACGGACGCTACTGCTTGAGCCACGGTGACTACAAAGAATCTAGTGAATTATTTAGAGAGATATATGTTAAGTTCATAACTTAATACAATGTTTATTAATTAATTATTTAAAGAGAAAGATGTTAATATCTAATACAAAGATTCTAATGAATTATTTAATGATGTTAATATTTAACTTAATACAAAGGTTACAATTGATTATTTAAGGACGTTAATTACGTACCTTAAGGACGTTAATTACGTACCTTAAGGCAAAGGTTCCAATGATTTATTTAAAGAGAAAAAATTAATATTATAAATTATAACTAATATTCTAATTCATTATTTAAAGAGAAACTTGTTCATACATACATACATACATACTTGTTCATATGGTGATTTAAGTTAATATGAAGAATTTGATGAAGCAAAATTAATTTGGTGACTTTTTTTTAATAACTGCTTTGGATAGGAATTGGAACTGATTGTAGCAGATTTAACAAGATCGATAATTTTTGTGATAATTTAACAGATTTGTTAAAAAAAAATTTGGCATTATAATAAACAAAATTTAGTAAACCATCCACTTCCCCATTACCTAGCTAGGTGCCTCCCACCCCAAGACCACCCTTAACAATCTATTCTAATTGACAGTTTTGAGGTTCTATTGTCGTTAGTTGACCCATATGTGATACCGCCTTCGGCTCCTCCTGAGGGGTCGTCACAGCGTATCAGTGATCTCTGTATCGCCCTACTCCTGCATCCTCCTCCCTCACACCATATACCCTCATGTATTCCCTCACCACATCCCTTATCCTCCTCCCTCACACCACATACCCTCATGTATTCCCTCACCATAATTTTTGTGATAATTTAACAGATTTGTTAAAAAAAAATTGGCATTATAATAAACAAAATTTAGTAAACCATCCACTTCCCCATTACCTAGCTAGGTGCCTCCCACCCCAAGACCACCCTGAACAATCTATTCTAATTGACAGTTTTGAGGTTCTATTGTCGTTAGTTGACCCATATGTGATACCGCCTTCGGCTCCTCTTGAGGGGTCGTCACAGCGTATCAGTGATCTCTGTATCGCCCTACTCCTGCATCCTCCTCCCTCACACCATATACCCTCATGTATTCCCTCACCACATCCCTTATCCTCCTCCCTCACACCACATACCCTCATATATTCCCTCACCACATTCCTAATCCTCCTCCCTCACACCACATACCCTCATGTATTCCCTCAACACATCCCTTATCCTCCTCCCTCACACCACATACACTCATGCATTCCCTCACCACATCCCTAATCCTCCTCTTTGATCTACTGTTTAGCAGTTCTATCTCTTAGCATCTTTCTCCCAACAATTCACCCCATCCCTCCTCAACACATGCCCAAATCATTATATAAAAGAATGCTAGTGTGATTAAATGAATAATACCAAAATTTGAAGGAGATTTTTATGGGATAAAGAGTGAAGTTTTTTTATTCGTATATTTGGAATGTGGCACTCCAGCAGTGCCATCTGAACGGTCGCTAGCTCCCTCGTCATTGCCCATAGAGCAAAGTAATCCCCTTATTGTTTCTTTTTTATGTCGGCTACCCCCCAATTGGGGGAGACAGCCAAGGTAGATAGATAGATAGATAGATAGATAGATAGATAGATAGATAGATAGATAGATAGATAGTTTCTTACGGGATGATCAGCGTCTAGGTCAGAACCGTACATCAGAACCTTTTGGAAATGATCGAGGTCATTTATCTTCCGGGGAAACCAGGGACACATGTCACCGAAATCTGGAACAGACAATAACAGATAAAAACTGGAATCTGGAATTTAATAAGTTCGGTTAGAAAGAGAGAAAAATGAAATCCGAAATGGAGAACGGTACATAAATGAACATACTACAGAAATCCGGATATGGAGAACTATGAAAAAAAAAATCGAAATGATACTCTACATAAAAAAAAAAAAAAAAAAAAAAAAAATATATATATATATATATATATATATATATATATATATATATATATATATATATATATATATATATATATATATATATATATATAACAACTGGATATCCGGATTCGAAAAGAACCGAACTCTGTTAATGAATAATAGTAGAAAACCATATCCATATACCAAAGCCACATTCCCCCTTTATAAGTGAAGTGGCTGAGTCAAAGAAAATACTTTGACTTTCTATGGTAAGTAAATACAGAGGAGGGGGTTCTGAGTCCCCTCGCTCCGCCCATTTAGTCGACTTTTACGACACGCAGGGGAACACGAAATAAGTATTCTTACCACTCCCACAGTGACTAAGAATATTAGCCCTGAAGCGTTAAAAAAAATTGAAAACATTAATTCATATCTTGAGGAGGAGAAGCAAAGAAATACTTGAAAAAAAAAATTAATTAAATAGCAGTGAGGTGTGGAATGCAAAAATATTGAATGAAGAGATCAAATCCATATAACTTACCGTCAGTGACCATCAATAATAATAATGATAATAATATAGGCTGTGTGTATTGTCACCGTACAGTGATATTACTGATTCCATTATATTCACGGCACACTGAAAAAAATCTAACCTAACCTGTGTGTATTATCACCGTACAGTGATATTATTGATTCCATTATAGTCCCCGCACAGTGAAGTGGCTTTGTTATCACCGGTCGGTGGTAATATGTTTTTCAGTATTTTCACTAGTGATAAACAGAGCTTCTGATATCCCTTAATGCAAGCTTCTGATAGCCCTTAATGCACGTGCTGTGATAATAACGTCGTCTGTAATATCACTGTTCGGTGATAATAGTCACTCCCAAATAATAATAATAATAATAATTATAATAATAATAATAATTATAATAATAATAATAATAATAATTATAATAATAATAGTAATAATTATAATAATAATAATAATAATAATAGTAATAATAATAATAATAATAATAATAATAATAATAATAATAATAATGATGATGATGATGATGATGATGATACTACTACTACTACTACTATTACTACTACTACTACCAATAATAATAATAATAATCATAATAATCTTCTTCTTCTTCTTCTTCTTCTTCTTCTTCTTCTTCTTCTTCTTCTTCTTCTTCTTCTTCTTCTTCTTCTTCTTCTTCTTCTTCTTCTTCTTCTTCTTCTTCTTCTTCTTCTTCTTCTTCTTCTTCTTCTTCTTCTTCTTCTTCTTCTTCTTCTTCTTCTTCTTCTTCTTCTTCTTCTTCTTCTTCTTCTTCTTCTTCTTCTTCTTTTTCTTATTATTATCATTATCATTATCATTATCATTATCATTATCATTATCATTATCATCATTATCATTATTATTATTATTATAGCTGTGTATTAGTGCCATTTTGACGTCTTTCCTCTGGTACATACCAAAGCTTTCTTGACTCATTGGCGTCGATGGAGGAAAAGCTTCTCCTTTGTCGTAGTCGTGGAGACTCAGACACGACAACTGCCTCTGGAGGAGTCGCGTCAAGTTGTCCATTTTGCTGTTGTCACACTCGATGTCCACCATGATCTCGTACTCGGACTCACGACGTCGGGATCTTCGGCTCTCGATGTGAGCCACGTTAATGCCTTGGTCCTTTGGGAAAAAAAAAAAAAGTGCCATTTACAAGTAACCTCATAGGGTCAGTGCCACGTGGGTGATTATGACCTCCACCGCCCTGTTCTTTCTTTCTTTCTATTGATACATCTGTTTATATATAGTAAGCTACTTATCTGTCTGTCTGTTTATTTACGTAGTTTTTGTTATATATTTCTTTTTAATTTGTATTTTCTTATGAAAGAATTTATTTTTTTTTACTAAATTTTACTTGTGTATTAGCTTGCATACTTGCTTATCTATCTGTTTATCTAATTATCTATCTATCTATCTATCTATCTATCTATCTATCTATCTATCTATCTATCTATCTGGCTGGCTGGCTGACTGACTGACTATCTAAATATCTATCTATCTATTTATCTATCTATTTATCTATCTATCTATCTATCTATCTATCTATCTATCTATCTATCTATCTTTCTATCTATGTGTGTGTTATTGTATTGTTAAGGTATTGTTTTATATCTACCCGTCTATCTATGTACAAGAACCATAATCCCCCTTAAAAGGGGAGTCCCAGTCCCCTCGCTATTCCCCATTAAGTCGTCTTTGCTTAGGAATTGAAATACTGTCATACCTGGAAGACATTAAGAGCCTTGGCTAAGCCGCCCACTTGATTTTTGAGGTTGAAGACAATGGAATTTTGGGACGGATGGTAAACCTCCCTCGATTTCTCCTCTTGAACCAATTCCTTCTCAGGAGATGATCTGGCACTCTTCGATTCTCGGGCCTAGAATTGAAAGAGAATTTTGAAACCAATTCCTTCTCAGGAGAGGATCTGACACTCTTCGATTCTCGGGCCTGGAATTAAAAGAGAATTTTGAAACCAATTCCTTCTCAGGAGAGGATCGGGCACTCTTCGATTCTCGGGCCTGGAATTGAAAGAGAATTTTGAAACCAATTCCTTCTCAGGAGAGGATCGGGCACTCTTAGATTCTCGGGCCTGGAATTGAAAGAGAATTTTGAATAGGAATTTCTTCTCTTGAACCAATTCCTTCTCAGGAGAGGATCTGGCACTCTGCGATTCTCGGGCCTGGAATTGAAAGAGAATTTTAAAACCAATTCCTTCTCAGGAAAGGATCGGGCACTCTTCGATTCTCGGGCCTGGAATTGAAAGAGAATTTTGAAACCAATTCCTTCTCAGGAGAGGATCTGACACTCTTCGATTCTCGGGCCTGGAATTGAAAGATAATTTTGAATAGGAATTGCATTTCAAATGCGATGGTACATCTCACTACATCTGCTATTGCATACCAATTCCTTCTCACGGGAGGACCGGACACTCTTGGAATCTCTGGCCTGGAATTGAAAGAAAATTATGGAAAGTTATGACGCGGGCTAAAGAGATTTCTCGCACCTTTTGGCAGCGTATATTAGAAAGGCTGAGGTTAGTAAGGGCATGCACTCAGGGTAACGATTACATCTGCCAAAACAAGTCCTTCTCAGGAAGTCAGCCGTCCTAGCCCTCAGTAGATAAGGGAGTCCATGACGTAAAAACATTAGAGGGGATGGGTGGTGGGTGTCTGACCTCAAGATCTTTACGACCTACTCTGTAAATTAATTACTGTGCTTGGGGGGGCATTATGACAGCCCTTTATCCCCAATGAAATAAAGCTGGAGTGTAGTGGCTTCTGCTGAATGAAGTGTGACCACCCCCTTACATGGGAGATTGCGGCCATTGTGAATGTATTGGTGTTTTTATGAATTAAGAGTGTATTCCAGCTTTGAAAGCATTCCTCTAGGTGTTGACATGTTGTATGTATAATTTGTTTATATAATATGTCTGTTTCATGGTAATACATACATATATACATACCATTGTCTCAAGGATATATATATATATATATATATATATATATATATATATATATATATATATATATATATATATATATATATATATATATATATATATATATATATATATATATATATATATATATATATATATATATATATATATATATATATATATATATACACAAACACACACACAAATGAATCTAGTGAATATAATCACGTACGCTACATGTCCTCACACATAGACCATTTTCTGTACGTACAATATATTCCGTTTCTTTTATTACTAAGACCATTTTCGGCTTGTTACCCCATAAGAAGTAATGGAAATTGTAAGTGGTCAGTTAATATTTTATAAAATATATACCACAGTATCCCATAACCCCCCTTTTTTGAGTGGGAGGTGGTGAATGGAGTGGGGTTGAAGGGTTGAAAATACGTACCTTACGTGTTGTGGTGTATTCTGTAGTATTGGGGTTGGTTGAACTCTATACTTGTTCTTTATAACCACTACTTTAAAGTGAGTGGCAATTATATCTATATCTATCCATCTATATGTCTATCAATATATTTAACTCTCTCTCTCTCTCTCTCTCTCTCTCTCTCTCTCTCTCTCTCTCTCTCTCTCTCTCTCTCTCTCTCTCTCTCTCTCTCTCTCTCTC
>JAXCGZ010012452.1:20000-26228 GCA_037179515.1 Halocaridina rubra | reverse complement strand
TTATGTAATATGTTTATTTCTGTTTTTTCTTTCAATAATTACATAATTTTCTTAACTGTTATCTTAATTACACTTAATAAAAAAACAAATATATATATACATATCTATACTATATATTATAATATATATATATAATATATTATATATAATATCTATATATACTTAATAATACTATATATAATATAAATTAGTAAAGCAATACCGTTTATAAATAAAAAAATAAAAAATATATTTTAAAAGATAAGTAAATATATGAATAAATTACAACATTCTGCATTTATAGTGTACAAAAATTTATAACTTCCAGTCCCATTCTAGCATAATTACTGAACACACACATACACACACTTACGCACAACACCATTACACGGAACACACACACAATGCAATCCAGAGACATATCTTCTTCAATTTTTAACTAAGGCTACCTAGAAACAAAGTCAAAGTTCAAGGTGTCATCATCTACTTGTCATCATGACCATCAAATTCTAACCTTGTTTTCTCTAAATGTTATCACATTTTTATTACATAAATTTTTTTTATTATTGATGGCGACAGACATTTGATTAGATAACATTGAAGGTCAGATATTTCATATTGCAACAAATATCACACCGGGACAGACAAGAAAACTGCCCTCATCAATAAAGTCCCGGGCACGAAGAATACATTAAGGTAAAGGAAAAGAAAAAGGTTAATGGACAAGGCAGAGATGAGGTAATGATACACACAGAGGAACACGACAGCTTGAAAGAATAGTCAGAGTACTGAGGACTTAGAGATATGTCAGGATTATGCCCTGAGATGACGATAGATCCGTTTTTTGAAGGAAGAGGTTATCTATCCATCTAATCATATATCTAACTGTATTATCTATCTATCTGTCATCATAGACCATACTCCATTTATATGGATGAAGGTTTTATATATTATTATTATCAAAACAAATATTTGGTATCCATGTCACCAATAAACAACTTATTTAAAATCCTACTTTAACCGGTGGTGAGGGCAGAAATTTAGAAGGTTCTTAATTTAGTGGAATATTACAGCACACTTAGGAGACTGTAATATTAATTTTCGCATTTAAAGACCGCAAATCTAAAATAATATTTAAATTAACATAATTATCACTGAATAACGTAAGAATAACTATTTAACTGTTACTAAAAGATAAAGACTTTAATGAATATTAAAAAACTTACGATGAATAGTTTAATTATCAATTCTGAAAGGTAAATGCATATAACAGAGAGAGAGAGAGAGAGAGAGAGAGAGAGAGAGAGAGAGAGAGAGAGAGAGAGAGAGAGAGAGAGAGAGAGAAAAAATATAATAGATAATGAAACGTATATATGAAATATATATCAAAGAGGAACAGATTTTTTATTTAATTAGAGTAAAGTATTTAAATATATTTAAGGTAATTTTCACAAATCTGAAATGTTTTTATGTAGTTGTGTAATTAAGAATTGGAAATACATGTTTTCGTTTGAAGCTTGGTAAGTACATTATTGTATTGAGTTTGAAGTTCAGTTAACTGCAAGTAGTGAAATAGAACAGATAAAAAATATTATATTATTTTTATTGAAAAGTTTTTTGATAAGATAAATTCTATAATGGTAACGAGAAAATACAAGAGAAAAAGTTGAAGTGAAGAGAATAGTTTTATATAGTTTCTTTTATAAGTCTATTTAATAAGATTTCTAATTTTTTTTTAATCAAAACATCTTTTTTTCATGATGGAATTTTAAACTTATTGATATAAAAAGGTTAAAAAAAAGGAGAAAACACAAACCAACATTTTATAAATTGTTTATTTTTTATAACTCTTTTGAAATCATTTTATCAAATATAAAAATAGGTGTTGTGAAAATATTATATCACAAAACGTCAACAATAATACTGAATAATATGAATCCTTAAAGGTAATGATGGACGAGTGAAGGAGGATGAACCAAACAATATTAAATGAAAAGTGATAAAAATAATTAACAAAATAACCTCTTAATTGAACATCAGTCATGATATATTGAAGTGATATTTAAGAAACGTGAGAATATTGATCACAGGGTCAGTGATGTCAAATGATGAAGCAGATTGACAGATGCAGCATCTACAGAGCGAGGGACGGTTTCCTGGTGGGTGTGACTTCGCCTGTAGCCGTGGAGGTGAAAGACCAGACAGGTCTTGCAGGAGAGGCAGCAGCAGCTGCTGCAGGAGGCAACATGGGTTTTCTACTGGGTAGATGGACGTGAGTAGGAGCAGTGCCAAGGGCGAAGTACTGGTGGACGAGACGGTTTTCAAGGACACGTACCAAACGATACCCGTGGTGGGTGTCTCCGAGTTGAACTCCTACAGCCGAGGTGATGACCTGTTCCATGTCCTTGTAGAAACCGCCTGCGTTGCGATGGTAGTGCCCGCAGAAGATGTACCTAATGCCCGCCGAGTGGAATCGCTCGAGCATTTCCATCCTGAGGCCATATTCCATGTTGAAGTATTCCTTGTCCTCTTCGGGAAATGAGATGAACCAAGGGATGTGCTGAAATACAACAGCGTGCTGCGGATTCTCATTCCTGACGATCTCCAGTTGCTCTTCCAGCCATATTTCTTGTTCGGCGGCCAGGGCAGCGGTCTTGGAGGCGTCTTCGTAGAATTGGGAGTTCAAGACGATGAAGAAGACCCCTCCACACCAAAAACTAAAGTAGTCGTCGCCGAAGTCCTTCTTGTAACCAGCCACAGTGGATGGCGTGGGGGTGTTGCCCACGTCGTGGTTTCCACAGACACACACCAAGGGAATGTCGAGTCCTGCGAAGACCTTTTTAAAGTCTTTGACCTGACGTTTGCGAAGGTCGGGATGAGAGTCGGGAAAGGCGTCGGTAAGGTCACCGCAAACGACCAGGAATTTGGGTTTAGGATACATGGCGTTGATGTCTTTGACGAGCTGCTTGCTCCAAGCGATCTCTTCTTCCCATCCAAGATCCAAGTTCTTGAGTTTGTAGGATGCGTGCATACCATACTGCGTGTCAGCTGCTTGTATGAAGAAGAAAGGCTCCTCCCATTTCTTCTGTGATTCTCCATAATAAGGTAAAAACTTTCGGTTTTGGGCCAACACCAAAAAGTTTTTCTCCTCCATGGTTAAGGCCCAAAAGAAATACCAACAATGGAATTGAACTGTACTTTATTGAAGAGTTGGGATATTGAGTCTTGTTTCTTGATAGATAATGAATCACTTTCTTTGCAGACTTGTAATTGTAGCAAAATTATGAGGCGTCGATGACTAGATGCAACTGCAGAAATCTACTGAGTCAACAGTAGCTATTCTTGCAATAATTAAAAAAAATGAAATATATAAAAGTTACTTGAAGATGATGTTTTAGTAACTTGATTTAGATTTTTCTTCCCAAGGAAATTTCGGGGGCGTATTGCTATGATTTCATTTGCTGGAGTCCCGAAGATATCCTGGAATTAATGTTCTGCAGAAAAGCCATGACGAAAATATAAAAGTTGGATTTGAAGATAAAAACTCTCACCGAAAGGTATCCTTTGTCAAAGATGGATACAAATCGAAGTCTGGAGCGAGTGTGATGTGCGTCGACAAGCGGAGGGAATTTAAATAGGTGAGGGTGTGACTCGCGGTCCAGACAGACCCCCACAACCAGCCAATCGGAGGGCGATAGGCGTGTGACGTCACCAAGAGCCTGCGTGGAATTTCATTCACTCTCGACTCTAAAAGCCGAAATCATACGAGCTAAACCCGTAGATATTCTCAACTCTATCGATTCGAAAATTCCTTCGAGAAATCTCCTTCAGTAGCTTACTATTGACGTATTTGAGATATATCACAAACAATATAACCAAAATTATGCATAAAAAAACGCAAATAATTACTGATTACTCTAGAAAAGTTCTAGAATGTTCTCTCGCTAAATAAAAAAAAAAACAAGATTTTACTCTCCAATGGCGGCTGATGCAACAGACAACTGTTCCATGACGTCACATCCGGCTAACGTCTCGATTTCGTAAGAGAATTCCGAAGATTAATTAATAATAATAATGCGCAGATAATGAAGTAACAGATATTTGTCTAAACAAATATATATATTTTTTTATTATATTTAACGCTGATTGAGTAGAATAAAATTAATATAATCTTATGCTTAACGATATTAGTGGTTTGAATTCAAATATTTTAAAAATATTGACGAATATATTTACACCTACTAAGTCGTAAATAGCGATTTGAATTCAAATATTGAACGAAAAATAACGGAATTAACGGATTAATTTTATCTGATTTGGTCTATATACGAAAAAGTTTTGTATTTTATTATTTTTTTATCGCACTCGAAGCGAAGTTAGCGATTTGAATTCAAATATGAAGAATAAAAATAACGGAATTAACGAATCTATTTCCCCTTACTCGGCTATATAGAAAGTATTTTTTTTTTTGTATTTTATATTATCTTTTTAATTTTTATAATTATTTTCAAGGTACTCGAACCGTACGTTAAGAAACTCGTAAGTATTATTCTTGTCCGGCCACAGAGACAGTAATCTGTCTCTCTTGGCAGCGGGCCTCCGTTAGTGTCAAATATCTGTCAATTCCAACAGTTACTGTCTCTTTGACAGGACTTTTGGAGATGGTGAAATAATGCGGTATGACGAAATCAAAGTCAGGATTACAAAAGATGAAGATATTGGTATGACATAGATAAAAATTGTAAACTTTTTGATATTAGCTTTATCAATGAAAAATAATTCGGTATGCTATCAGAATAAGTCGGTAGGACGAAGATAACCGATTAATCAATCCAATCAGAATAATTTGGTATGACAAAGGAATTAGACCAATCAATCCAATCAGAATAATTCGGTATGACAAAGGAATTAGACCAATCAATCCAATCAGAATAATTCGGTATGACAAAGACAACTGATCAAGTAAACCTATAGAATAATTCGGTATGACAAAGAAAATAGAGCCATCTTATGAGTTGGTATACCAAAGAGAACAGAGCAGTCCTAATAAGAGAAATTCGGTATGACAAAGAAAATAGAGCAATCAATCCTGATAAAAGTATTCGGTATGACAAAGAATAAATAGATTAATTCTACGACAAATAAATCGGTATGACAAAAAGAGATAATTAATTCATTAACTAACTGTCTATAACCAGTTAATTTTGCTAATAATTAAACTGTAAACAACTGTGAAAAACCAGTCTTTTTAATAAATAGTTAACTGCTAAGAATGAGTTATTTGTAAACAACTGTAAACAGACACTAGGAATTAAGTAATAGTTTCAGAATAAATGCTAATTACATAGGACAGGCTGAACAGTAAGCAAACCTTTTTCTTTTCTTGCTCTGAGCTTACTCTGAGAGTAAAAACTTGTTTACACTGAATTTACCAAATAATTTACTCTGATAGACAACTTTGCGTACTTTATAAAGTAACTAACTTCTGAATTGCAAACACCATAGAAAGTAACACAAACACTTCAGAAAATAAACACAAACAGATAGTTTACAATTTAGAACAAATGACACCAGACTTGAAATCCTGTTTAAATAACCACTGATCAATTGTAAACAACTGTAAACTGCATAAACAGCAGCTTGAAAACTGTTTGCAATGAACCACCAATGACACTCGGACTGCGTAACTGTCAACTACGAGATGACTTTGAAAGTAAATACCTGTTTACTCTGAAAGTATCTCTTGGAAAGTGCAAACAACTGCAAACACTTTGACAGTAGTTAGAAGATGACAAAATCTGCACTGAAATGGCAAACAAAATCTCAAATTGAGCCTTATTCTAGGAAAAAATAAGATCGAGGGACGCGACACTACGCTGTCTAGGAAAAAACAGCGAAAAAGTCTTATTCCCAAATAATCTTCTATTTCCTCAAATTTCAGTCTGTCTTATGGACAAGACAGACTCAGGGGGCCGCTAGACTGAACAATAACACACTGAGCATATCTTCACTTAACCTTACATATATATACCTCTTTAAAGTGGAAAAAATGTAGGTGAAAGAGAGAGAAAAAATCGTACTATTAATTGTGGTTGCAACATGGTTTCGAGGCCAAAGCAAGAATGCTTCCTTCCGGACGGAGGAGAGAGAGAGATGATAATAATAAAGAATAAGGATTTCGGAAGTATTCTTGTGGGTTAGATTCCCACATAACAAAAAAAAATAGCACCAAAGGTCATATCTCCCCCA
>JAXCGZ010012452.1:12500-15000 GCA_037179515.1 Halocaridina rubra | reverse complement strand
CACGAACAAAAGCAACAATATAAAATGGATTAAAAAGTAAATAAATGGAATTAATTATCCCTTCACATCTATCAAGTCATAACATTCCCCATCTGTTTCTTTTTGTTCTATGTTTCTTCTGGCCTAAGTCCGATAAGAGCAATTTTCTTCGACCATCTTGGTGTAACACTCATAGAAAATAATATAGGGGAAGGGAAAAAGGAATAGACGAATTGCTAGAAGCAAGGGCAAGAGGATAAGAGTCGAAGTTTAACTGTTTAGGATGAAATTTTACACCAAATTATTAAGTTTTCTTTCATCTTCTTTTCCATAACTAAAGGATACATCTCTCTCTCTCTCTCTCTCTCTCTCTCTCTCTCTCTCTCTCTCTCTCTCTCTCTCTCTCTCTCTCTCTCTCTCTCTCTCTCTTAGGCTAATAAAACTACTCAAGTCCATTTTGTTGAATTCCAGAATTTGTCAATACAACCAGTTTAAGTAAGTCTTGACTTTCTATCTCTCTTCCTAGCTCGCTCTCTTTCACTCTATCTATTTCTCCTCCTCTCCTGCGATGACGCATATGTGTGTGTGTGTGTGTGTGTGTGTGTGTGTGTGTGTGTGTGTGTATGTGTGTGTGTGTGTGTGTGTGTGTGTGTGTATCGTAGTGCACGTATATCTATCCACTTATTTATATCAGTTAATCTATTCCAGTTCTATCTGCCTCAGACAACAGATAAGATCGATTTCATGCAGTCAGGTCTCTTAGGCCGCTTTCACACCAAAGTGGCACGTCACACGTGACATACCACGTGGCACGCCAGTTGAAAACGAACATCTGGAAATAAATGAAACCTTTCACACAGAAGAGGCGTGACACGTCCCACGTGCCATGTTCGACTTGTGACGCAAGGCGCACATGTCACATGGGACGTGTCACGCCATTTCTGCGTGAAAGGTTTCATTTATTTTCGGATCTCCGTATTCAATTGGCGTGCCACGTGGCATGCCACGTGCGACGCGCCACTTTAGTGTAAAAGCGGCATTAGATATCACTCATTTTTCGTGATGTGCTCCGCTTTTTACCAGATTTTAAATGCATTTAAATGTGAGCAGGACAAGCTGAAGGGGGGGAGGGTGACACGAATGAGATATTTCACTTGGGACTGTACAAGGATTAAGGGTCCCTCACCCCGAGCACAAACCACCCCAATCAAGTGTTTCAGTGTTAAGTTAGAAACTGTTGTTTCTTGTTTCATAATTGTTGTTTAGTTTTATTCACACACACACACACACACACACACACATTCCTGCTTGGAATGTTCAGATTAAGGAAAACATTGAACAGTTCAGAAAAGAGTTCCAGGAGCTGAATATGGAAAATGATGCCATGAAAACGTCCTTTGCTGATGCACTAAAGGGGAATGTGGCAGTAAAAGAGGCTATAAAGGTGGTGGCACTGGAAAACATACAAACAGTTGACTATAAAGAGACAGTAATCGAAAAAATGAAAGACGTTGTGATGGAAAGGGCAAACCCACTCATCAGACAGGCACTTGATAAGGAGAAGACAGTGGTAATCTCAGGCATAAGTGAATCCCAGGAGCCAACATGGCAGGGGAGACTTGAAGAAAATAAAGCTAGGGTTGTAGACCTGATAAGAAAGCTTGGAGTAGTATGTGGTCCTGAGGATATTGTAAACATACACCAACTAGGTAAATATTCGAGGGAAGGAAAGCCGAGACCAACAAAAGTAACCTTTGAGAGAGGGGAGACATGTAGGGAAATATTGTTGAGAAAAAAAAAGTCTAAAAGACCTTCAAGAATGCAAAGAAGTGTTCATTAGACGATACAGAACACAGGAAGAGATGGGAAAGATCAAAAACTTGTTGCAAGAGGCAAGAAGGTTAAATGATGAAAGAAATGAAGAAGAGAAGAAAAATTTTCGTTACGGAATACTTCCAGACAAAGGGGAGATAAAGAAGATAATGACAGAAGATCAGGGGATGGGGCCTCATTAAGATTGTTATACACAAATGCTGATGGATTAGCTGGTAAGGCAGTAGAATTAAAAGATAGGATTCACAACAGTAAGGCAGATATAGTAGCAATTACAGAGACTAAGTTGAGTGAGGACATAAACAGTGTCACAGTTTTTCCTAAGGGCTTCAGAATACTAAGGGTCGAAAGATCTGAGAGGACTGGTGGAGGGATAGCACTGCTCATAAGTGAGAGGATTCAAGTTGAAGAGATAAACTTGGCTATAGAAAGTGAGTTCAGGGAATTTCTTGTTGCTCGCATAAATACTGGGTCAGAGAGCATTATAATAACTGTTGTATACAACCCACCAAGGAACCAAAATAGGCTTGAAATTTATGAGGAAAGTCATATAGGTACGATTGAAGTCATAAACTCAGTTGTTAACATGGCGCGGGAGAAAAAATGTAGGATTTTGATTATGGGAGACTTTAATCATAAAGAGATAGATTGGATAAATCTTGACCCACACAGTGGTGAGGACTCCTTT
>JAXCGZ010012452.1:0-5000 GCA_037179515.1 Halocaridina rubra | reverse complement strand
ATGATATATAACGTACTCTTACTATTTGATCGATTTTGCATATGTAAAAAAGGACAACTGGGATATAATAGCAATATAATATGAACATCATCAGAATACAAAGCTAAGAGAAAAAACTGTCAAGGACAGGAGAGAGAGAGAGAGAGAGAGAGAGAGAGAGAGAGAGAGAGAGAGAGAGAGAGAGAGAGAGAGGCCATATCATACTGAAGCCAAATGGGTGGCCACAAATGATGCAAATGAACCTAGTCATAAGGTCTGCATTGTACCCTATCTGACCTAAACTCTTTATCACTGTATAACTGCAAATAACAACGAAAGTCAGAAAGGACAGAATTGCAAACCACGCCTCCTGCATACCCTATCACCTTTAATCACCTCCTACAAGATTTTTTTTCTTCAGATTTAGCTATCACAACTAGTCCTAATTTGAATGGGGCTTAACACAGACGCGTTGGAGCTGGGGGACTGAGGGTCGATGCCATTTTTAACGCCTCGTGTTGGGACTGAATCCATGTCTGTCAGTCTCCTAACTCCCCTTCTAGCGCATCCCACCACTGAGTTACCGCCAAGTGGCTGGACTCAACATACAGTAGAAAAAAAAAACTGTTTAATGTTTCTACGTTCAAATGGGTTGCTGTTTCTTAACTATCCTCTCAATTTTCTACGGTCGACTGCCGGGCTTGGGACAGGCCCTGAGCTGAACTAGCTTGTTCCCCAGTGGCTGGACTTAAATGTTCAGAAGGAAGACAAAATTTTCTTATCTGGTCCTGGATCAGCTTATTACGCCGTATGTCTTTCCTGACACCCACTTTCTCTACTGACCCGAGACTGGGACCGGTAATAAGCTGGACTGGCTTACTCCCCCAAGTGAATGGACTTTCAACCCAACCGGAAAACAAAAATATTCCCATTTTGAATGCAGTTGTCATGACGTCAGACAAATAAGGAAAATACCTCTGAGAGACTGTCATGGATTTTTTTTTTCTTCATTTTTTTTTTTTTTTGGTGGACTGTTTGGAAAGGTCAGTGGAAATTTTTGTCAGAGACACTTTAAAGAGCACTGAGTTGTTTGTTTTTGTTTTTTCGCTAAAACTGATCGACTGATGTAATTTGGTTCTCTGTTGATGGCTGAGGAGATAGTTTGGTTTATGATTTTGATATTATTGATTATTTTATGTTGATTCGGTTTTACGTCACGAACTCCCTTTTCTACTGAGGGCTAGGACGGTTGCCTTCTTACAACGGACTTGTTTTGGAAGATGTAATCGTTACCCTGGGTGTATGCCCTTACTAACCCAGTCCATGACGGAGCGCGAACCCTCGACCTGCCGCTTCAGAGTCGCAGACGCTACCATTTTGCCACGGAGACTACTTATTGATTATTTTATGTTGTTGCCTGTTATGTCTATGATGATGTCTGTAAGAACCTATTTCATAATTTGGTTCTTTGCTTTGTGTTTGTTTGTAAGAACTTATTTTAATTATATGGTTCTTGTTATTGGTTTGATCTCTATCTATTCATTCTATTTTTCCCCCTTTTTGGGGGAGGAGGGAGGGGGGGTTCGCATGGATTGTTATTGTTCTTTCTCTGCTTTGTGTTTGTTTGTATTATCCTTGTTCATTTTTGTACAAATCTATTTATGTTTTTGTTGTTGTTTATACATGTAGTTATTTTTTTATATATGTCAGCGATGGCTCTCTCTCTCTCTCTCTCTCTCTCTCTCTCTCTCTCTCTCTCTCTCTCTCTCTCTCTCTCTCTCTCTCTCGTTCTTAATTATCATCAATCCTTCTTCTGGGATGGAGACAAAAATACCGCCTCCGATAGTCGCCTTAATGCCGTATAAGTCGACATTATGGGGTGGAGCAAAAGGTCCGGAAACGTGATCAGTTTTACGTCATGGCTTCCCTCTTCTACTAAGGGCTAGGACAGAGCTATTTTGCTTTTTAGCAGGTGTGATCGTTACCCAGAGTGAATGCCCGTTCTAACCCTAGACCGTGGTGGGCAGCCTCAAAGAGGGAATGGGAATCCCCTCCACATATTCCTTCCGTGAAGAATCAAGACATACGAGGACGTTTTGGAAGGAAAAAACACAACCAGATACCGAGTAATTAGGTGTGCTGTAGCTCGGCCACTCCCTACAGCACACCACTCCCTGTACTAGGAAAACTATGGCAAGCAAGCAAGCGCACACACACACAAGTTTACATAACATTCCTAATATATATTTTTCCTACATAATCCCGGATATACGAGAATATAAAATACGAATCAAGGTAAAGTAAGATGCTTGCGGTTTTACAATAGGAAAACGAACGGTGTGTGTGTGTGTGTGTGTGTGTGCGCGTGTGTGTGTGATTACCTAATTGTGTTTACGGGAAAGAGCCCAAAGCTCGTATCTTCCCGTCTCCTGATCGGTTCCATTTTAGACTTAGTGATACTTATCATACCTGTCCTTAAAACTATGGATTGAGATAGCATTAACTACCTCCTCGCTTAGCCAATTCCAATTATCAACTACTCTTACACTGAAAAAGTATTTCCTTACATCCTGCAAAGAAGTTTTCTTACGAAGCTTCAAACTATGACCTCTAGTTCTAGAGCCAGCCATATCAAAATATCGATCCCTATCCACTCTATCATAACCATGAAGGAATTTAAAGACTGTCACCATATCCCCCTCACTCTTCTAGATTCGAGTGATGGTAAGTCTAATTCCCTCAGCCTCTCATCATAACTGAGATTGCGTATTTCTGGCACCAGTTTCGTGGCATGTCTTTGAACTTTTTCAAGCTTAGCTATGTGCTTTTTCAAGTGCGGATTCCAAAAGGGGGCTGCATATTCGAGTTTTGGCCTCACATAGGTTACATAAATATTTCTGAACATTTCCTTGTCCATGTGCCTGAAGGCTGCCCTTACATTTGATAAGAATGCATATGCTGCCCTTACTATGCCATTTATATGTATTTCTGGAGACAAATCTGCCAGTATGTTTACTCCTAGATCTCTCTCATTTTCTGTCTCTTGAAGTTGTACTCCAGCCACCGAGTAGTCAAGCTTGGGCCTTCTTGCACTTGTACCCATTCTCATTACCTTACATTTTGAAGTATTGAATTTCATTAGCCACTTTTCTGACCACTCATGCAGATTATTTAGATCCTGCTGAAGTTTTCTACATTGTTCTCGTTTTTACTTTCTTCACAATCTTTGCATCATCTGCAAACATATTCATGAATGAATATACAGACTCTGGTAGGGTGTGTGTGTGTGTGTGTGTTGTGTGAGAGAGAGAGGAGAGAGAGAGAGAGAGAGAGAGAGAGAGAGAGAGAGAGAGAGAGAGAGGAGAGAGAGAGAGAGTTCATACAAATAATGCTTCAAATGGATATAAAACCAAGAATTGAACATGGTTTACAGGGAGGTGTACATATTGATAAAACATTGCTGCATACTAACACACAACTCACAGAATGGCAGCACAGAGTACATTATATGCAAAGTAAAGCTCAGAGAAACGCAGAATGCACAACAGAATTATACAGCAACATACAGAAAATATATGTATAATTCAATATAATTAATGGCCACCAAAGTGAGGAAAACGAGCAAGAATAACATCAAGGTTGTCATCATTAAGTAAAATGAGCAGATCTGTATTAAGTTCTGACCTCGTGGTAAAACATCTCTCACTGCGGGGCACTGAAGACAATAGTGGTCAAGAGTGTTAGCATTAGGACGGTCGCATAATTTACAGGAGGTGTACTGTGGCATATCTAGAGTCTGGGAGACCTGCCATAAAGGCCGATACCCCATTCTGAGCCGAGCACTAACAACATTGTTTTTCCGCACCATTAACCCGCGTCTGCGATACTTGTAGCGACTGTGAAGAAAGTGATCATGGTGCTGTATGGACACACTGTTGGCCCTCTCCGTGTCCCTGCGCTGGACCGTCATGGCAAACCCAGCTGAGTAGATGATGTTACGTAGGCATCGGAGGGAGGGCTCAGCGTCCACAGCATGCCCATCCAGCATACAGGCCGCCTTGAGAGAGAGAGAGAGAGAGAGAGAGAGAGAGAGAGAGAGAGAGAGAGAGAGAGAGAGAGAGAGAGTTTCATAGTTCTTTACTTTCATCGACATCTTTTTCCCCTGTTTATATATAGTCGCAGAGTCTCACCAGCATCTAGGGCCCTATAGTCGTGTTTTTGGCTCAAGTTTTTACAGGTTGGAGGCCCTCTTTTACACTCTCTCTCAACTGATCTAGGTTTGGGACGGCATCGAATTGACCTGGCTTGCTCCTCCAATTCTGGAGTATTATACAGTCAATTAGCATTAAAACATCTTGAAAAAGAGTCTAGATCGTGTGTCGGGAGAGACACTCACGAGATCGATCCGCCGCGGGAGCTATGAAGGGCATTCAGCTTTAATCCTCCCTCTGGTAGGTTACTGCTGTGGCTGGGCACCAACAGTGGTGGTTGGGGCTTGCCCGGCTGACGAATACCCTTGTATAATGGAAATAAAGGTTTATTATTATTATTATTATTAGTATTATTATTATTATTATTAGTAGTAGTAGTAGTAGTAGTAGTAGTAGTAGTAGTAGTAGTAGTAGTAGTAGTAGTAGTAATAATAATAATATATACCTGCGTCCACCCCCATTCCAACGGGGGCTAGCTGTAGCACATAAAACGATTTTCAGATCTTGAGAAATTTTGAGCGATGTAAAATAGTAGAAGTTACTGAAGGATTACGCAACAAAGGGGGGGGGGAAATACAGGGAGAGGGGGAGATGGAGGGTGAATCACTGAATTCCTCCAGGTAGACCAGACCAGCACGTGACCGCCGCTTGAGAACGCCCATTTCATCTACGGAAATTCCCCGCTTGCAAGTGCTATAAGAGCTATGACTCACAGCCATAGAAATTTTCCTTAAATATTTTTTTATATTATTTCTTTTATATTTCAACTTTTTTGCCTTTCTCATTTTCACATTTCGTTTCTCGAGAAGT
>JAXCGZ010012451.1:17500-26262 GCA_037179515.1 Halocaridina rubra | reverse complement strand
ACCTCTTCAATCATCGTTACCTGCTGTAAAGCTTGGCATCTCTATATTCTCTATTGTAAGATATTCCCTTGCAGATGAAAATAAAAGATATCAAGCTTACATAAACCATACTATGGGAATTTATTAGTCCAAAATATCCATTGAGATATGACACAGAAAATATTCTCTGAATGGGTTGTCAATAGTTGCAACTATTTAACTCTGTAATGTTGACCAACAAGCGAGCAGTATCCTATTGCTCTAGATATGAAAATGATTTATGTATTCAATAAAAATAATAAAACATATTTTTACCTTGGGTAAAGTTAGACTCACTTATCGATAAAATAAAGAATAATGAATATATAAATAGATAAGAAGGTAATTATATATATATATATATATATATATATATATATATATATATATATATATATATATATATATATATATATATATATATATATATATATATATATATATTTATATATATATATATATATATATATATATATATATATATATATATATATATATATATATATATATATATATATATATATATATATATATATATATATATACATACTGATTTATATATATATATATATATATATATATATATATATATATATATATATATTTACTTATATATATGTATATATATATATATATATATATATATATATATATATATATATATATATATATATATGTATGTATGTGTGTGTGTATATATGTATATATATATATATATATATATATATATATATATATATATATATATATATATATATATATATTAGCAAAAATTAAATAATAAATGAAGATAGAAACGAATAAGATCTAATATCATTATATATCTTATACTGTTGTTAGAAGCGCCTTCAAATGGATCCATGAATCAAACATTTGAGTGCCAGCCATATTTGTAATTTCTCCTGTTTATGACATTCTAATCCTAATGTTTCGAAGATAATATTACAAACAAGAGTATCAAAATATTTATATATAACCATTCTGTGCTCCTCAAAGTAAATGGGAAAGTTATCTTATGATGGATATGGACAGTCGTCACCTTGATACGTGGCATCGAATATAGAAATATCAATGCCATTGTCAACGAAGACTTGCATGGCGTGGCTAAATGTGTTTTCTTGCATCACCATTGTCCTGGACAGGATCCAGGCGTCTTGAACCTATGGATGAAATACATACGTACTTACACTTCCACAACAAATTTCAATTATTTCATATGAGATACTTAAAAAAAAAGTTACGTTTACTTTATCTACAAAGTTTTTCCCAGTAGTGATTTTGGGTTTGCTTGGTGCAGGATAAGGTTCCATGCGTATTCTTAACGCCAAGTTTGGTAGAGATCATATACCATGGGGTTTTCAGTGATATATCTAAAACTACTGATACGTATTGTCTCCTCTCATAAGTCCCTGATTCTTGCATTTGTTTTTTATTATTATTATTATTATTATTATTATGAGTGTGGCACCAAGAAAGGCAACAAATTTGCCCTCATCACGAAGAAAACGTTAAGACGAAGCAAAAATAGAAGCTTAAGGACAAGTCAGAAATAAGGGAATGATACACAATAGGAAAAGGACAGGCTGAAAGAATAGTCGAATTATGAGGACCTATATATATATATATATATATATATATATATATATATATATATATATATATATATATATATATATATATATATATATATATATATATATATATATGAGGATTAAGCCCTGAGAAGACAATAGATCCGCTTTTTGAAGGAAGATGGGTTATAAGAATTAGGAAGAGACTTCCAGAGTATGGAGGTGGTTGGGAAGAAACAGTTGTTGCACCAACCAATCCGCAAGCTACAAATCTCTACACAATACCTGTGAGACGAGGCCGGTTGGCCAGTGTTGCGCAGTGGGAGAGGTCTGCAAATTACCAACTCATCAGAGCTGCGATGGAAGAAGTAATTATAGAAAAGATAGAGGCATAATACCTTATGGCGAAGAGAAAGAGAATTCAGATTAAAAGTAAGAGAAGGGTCATTAATGAGTCTGATTGCTTTAGATTCAACTCTGCCAAGAAGATAAGTATAAGAAGAAGCACCTTAGATTTGCAACAGTATTCTAAGCAGGGACGGATAAGACCTTTATAAATTTTAAGCAACTGAAATGAGGAAAAGTAATGACGGAAATAGAACAGAACTCTCAATTTTATAGATTCAGATTTAGAAATCTGGATTATGAAAAGCTAGAGCCTGTCTGGTTTCCGGACATTTTAAAAGAATTAAAAGGGTAAATTTCGTTAATTTCTATGACAATAGAGATATCAGGAGAAGAAGATAAAGAGATAATCAGAAACAGTTTTGGGGCATTAAATTTAACTAAATGTTTGGTTCCCCACTCAGATACTCTCTTTAAATCGAAGTTGAGAATTGAGGAAAGATTGGCACCAGACTGATTACGAATAGCAGATGAAGGTTGTGCAGAGAAGGTAGAGGAAAAATGAAGAGTAAATTGCCAGCAAGGGCTTGGAGAAGAGAGGAGGATGGGGACTGGAGAAGATAGTTGATGAAGAGAAGGAGCAAATAGGTGAAAGAACAGAGCCCTGTGGAACACCGCTGGTAACTTGGAATGGGCTAGATGTTGCACCGTCAACAACCATAAATATAAAACGATCAGAAAGAAAACTGGAAATGAGAGAACAGAGAGAATGGGTAAGTTCAAAAGAAGGGACTTTTGCACACAGAGCCTTTTGCCACACTCTGTCAAAAGCCTTAGAGTTATTAAGGGTTACGAAAAAGGATTCTCCATAGCTCTTTATTGATTATGATCAAACACGATTATGATAAGCCAGGAGGTGACCAGTGGATCTTGCCTTGCTTAAGCCGTACTG
This sequence comes from Halocaridina rubra, assembly GCA_037179515.1. NCBI lineage: Eukaryota > Metazoa > Arthropoda > Malacostraca > Decapoda > Atyidae > Halocaridina > Halocaridina rubra. The sequence continues at coordinate 23,376 of JAXCGZ010012451.1, read as the reverse complement.
GTGATCGGTGAATAGATTCAAGATGTTCCAAGAAGTGAGAATTGAGCAAAGTTTCGAATACTTTAGCGATAACAAAGGTTAGGGCAATAAATCGGTAGTCCTTCTTAGGGACATCCTAATCTAGAACCTGCTTCCAAGACGAAGGATAGATTCTGGTTGAGACAATTATGCAAAAAATACGGTAAACCATGGTAGCCCTTAAGGAACCCTACAAGGATGCCATCGAGTCTGGATGCCAATTTCATCTTTAGAGAACAAAGAACCTTATGAAATTTGCGTGAAGAAAGAATAAGGGATGGCACTCGGTTAGAGAATGGTAATGTACGAGGAATAGGTGCGCTGGAATCGCTTACGGAAGGATTGGCAGATAAATGAGAGCCAAAGAGAGTGGCTTTGTCAGTGGAAGAACAAGGTATATAACCATCACGATGAATGAGAGGGGGAAAGCTTGAGTAACAGAAGCTTTTGGGGAGGTATCTGGCTAAGGACCAGAAGCATTTATCACTTGGAGATGAGCCAAGGTCATCAACTCTCCCTCTTAAAATGGAAGCTTTAGACCTCCGAATCTGAGCATTGCAGTGATTCCTAGCTGTAATAAAAGCAGAGTGAGTTAAATCAGGAGAGGCTTGGTACGACCAGAATGCACGATACCTAGCCTAAATAACCATGGAAAAATCTCCATTCCCGAGGTTATTTTCTCTTCAACTTTTAAGGTTACATGATCAGGGTTGCGGGTCCAAAAGCATTAGTCATCCCATGGGAAGTCAAAGAGAGAGTTACACAAATCTTCACGGTGGATATGCTCAAATTACCAAAATCGATGCTGAGTAGGAGGTATTGATGGAAGGGAGTGAAAACGGAAGAGATTGAGATTAAAGAGTGGTTAGATTTATCAGGATGGGAAAGCACAAAATATGAGTCATGTGAAGGATTAGAAGTAATGAACAGATCAAGAGTATTGACTGCATGGTTGTGGCGATTGAGTATACTAGTAGGATGTTTGATAATCTGCTCTAGATCATGAGTAACAGAGAAAGCAAAAGCCTCACTTCCTTCCACTTCAGTGTGAGAAGAATGAAGCCACTCACTGTGGTGTACACTGAAGTCTCTAGTGTAGAGAACTTCAGCATGTGGGAGAGACGATTGCAAGGACTCATGGCAAGAGGACAGATATTCAAAGAAAGATACAAAATCAATGGAGTTAGGAGAACAGTATCAGAAGCAAAGAAATATAGTGGTAGTGGAGAGATAGATCTTGAGCTAGAGAACATCAAAGTCCGGAGATTCAAAACCTATGAGCCTCGCAATAGGAGTGTTAGTACTACAGTAGGCACAGACCCCACCCTTGGAACGGAAACGAGAATACAGGTTATAGTGATATATTTGAAATGGGAGAAGGAATGCATTGCTAGACAGCTTGGTTTAAGAAAGAAGGAGGAGGTTAAGTAGGAATGTACCCAAGTGCTATTTCAGAGACAAAAGATTGAAGTTCAGACCACAGATGTTAGAACAGTGAAGTGTAAGAGAAGCAGATCTATCGGGAGGTGCAAGGTTAAGGGCAGAATCATTACTACCACCAAGTGTGTCTATCTCACGCCAATAGAAGAGTCAACAAGATCATTGGGGCCATAAGCTGTGGACCTTCAATAATTATAGTTGAAATGAAAAATGAGAGTAAAGAAACACAGAGATGGGGAGTGTTGTGACTTGTTAAATGTATTGGGGTGATAATACGTGTGTATCGAATACGCCAGAATATTCGGTGTAGATATAGGCATAGGGAAATAACCGTGCCTAAAGGAAGACTCAACCTAGAGCTAATATGGCAAGCTCTAGTTAATTCCGAAATGCCTTCAGTCGTAGTATTTCAACGAGCGGTTGGTGCCATGGACAACTTACTAACCATAGTACTTTGTACAAATTTCTCATGAATATATTTTTCAAGTACTTTTTTTAAATTTCATAATTTTAGAACCAAATATTGTTAGCATGCTGGGTATTTCGTATCGTATTACACACACATCAACTTGATTTATTAAGATACTTACTCGGACTTCTCCTTGTTGTACAAAGTTGTAGACACATGAGAACTGCTCGTAGTCTGTATCTAGTACATGGTATTCTCCAGCTGGATCTATGAAAAAGAAAATTATATATATATATATATATATATATATATATATATATATATATATATATATATATATATATATATATATATATATATATATATATATATATATATATGGTAGGAATAGCCCATTAAACAAAACAACGAAAATATATATATAAAAAATACTTATTAATATCGTGACCTAAGCTGGTCACCTTCTCAAAATACTTTGAGAAGGTGACCAGTTTAGGTCACGAAATTAATGAGTACTTATATATATATATATATATATATATATATATATATATATATATATATATATATATATATATATATATATATATATATATATATATATATATATATATATATATGTATATATATATATATATATATATATATATATATATATATATATATATATATATATATATATATATATATATATATATATATATATATATATATATATTCATTGTTTTATTTAATGGGCTTTTCCTACCATTTTAGACTGTATGTTAACAGTTCAGTGTTATATATATATATATATATATATATATATATATATATATATATATATATATATATATATATATATATATATATATATATATATATATATATATATATATATATATATATATATATATATATATATATATTTCATGCCATAATTAACAAAACTGACAATATATATTATTAATTTGTTAAAGAGAGGTGTTTCAGTAAAGATTCATTTCCACTGATCAATAATTTTCAATCTGACACTGTATTTTCAGAAAGACCCTATTTATTGCATATCTATTGTGTCACAGAAAAAGAGTTTTATAGTAGAATATTGGAAAGGGGAAAATGCTAATTACAGTGTCTCAGCAGCATATACAGTGTTTCACTAAGATATACCAAACTATTAGTATGATTTGGTAAGGAAGGATCTCTGAAAACGGAATTAAGATTTTTTTAAGCAATAGCTCATTTCTTCAATATCAACTGGCGCGCCATTTCAAAGTAGTGTAACTTTGACAGCTGACTAGCTAAAATCACGAAATTAACCTCTTTTGAAGACGGTCTCAATTTTCTCCTTTTAATACGTCATTCTTATCACTCCAGACGGTAATGTAACAGTTCAGTTATTTATAAACATGACTTGTATCCGATGATACATGGATTTACTCACATCCTTCAAATTCCACTAAGAGAACTCCTGGAGCAATTAAGTGCGCTTTTCCGGTGATGTTGGAATATCCTCCAGATATGACGCGCGCCCAGTTATATACTTCAATATAACCATTTCCTGAAAGATATGTACTATTTTTTTATCGATTTTTTTTTTATTATTTTTATTCTTCATGAACGTTTTAGAAGAAAACTATGCCGTTTGACATGTTTAAAGAATGAGAAGAAGTTTTGCTCACATAAATATTTTTTTTTAAATAATAATAATAATAATAATAATAATAATAATAATAATAATAATAATAATAATAATAATAATAATAATAATAATAATAATAATAATAATAATAAAAATAATAATTATAATTATTATTATTATTATTATTATTATTATTATTATTATTATTATTATTATTATTATTATTATTATTATCAAAGAATAGCCTCACCGTATTCCCTGCGTGTCGTAAAAGGCGACTAAAAGTGGACGGGGCGGGGGGACTAGGAATCCCCCCCTTGGTACCAACCTCCTGTGAGACGTCAAAGAAGAAGGGGAGTAGAGGGGAGAATAACTCCTCCCCAAACTGTTTTCCTTTTTTGATGTCGGCTACCCCCCAATTAAAGGGGAAACAGCCAAGGTATATGTATGTATGTATTATTATTATTATTATTATTATTATTATTATTATTATTATTATTATTATTATTATTATTATTATTATTATTATTATTATTATTATTATTATTATTATTATTATTATAATGATAATAATAATAAGAGTAAGAATAATAATAATAAAAGCATATAATGATATTATAGAAGAATCAGTGACAGCAAAATACTCATAACTTACCCAAATCGGTGTAGACAGCGTTGACACAATCCTCATTTCGTTCATAATAGACAGGATATCTTTGGAGCTCAAACCATCTCCCTGTATACTAAAAAAAATTATGTTTTCCTATTGAAATAAAGAGGGAACATAGGTCAAAGGCAGTACTCTTATTATATACATTAAAACCGTGATTAAACCAATTGATTCTTAAGAACTTTATTGAATTTTATGGATATTCAAGCCTTGTTGCTGCAGTTGTTACATCAAACAGCATTGTTTAGTTTTAGAGTCATGAAAAATATGCTTACTTGGATTGGTTCGAAGTCGTATTTTTCTGTAATATTAGGACATTCGCCTATACTCAAGTGCCTTCCACCATAGGCCATGGCATGGCCACTGCTTAGCAGTGCCAGTGTAGACATTACCAGATAGAACATCTGTCAATAGGAGCACATTAATCTAAATTAAGTTGAAAAAAAAATAGAGAGAGAGATCGTTTATGATAATTATTTATTCATTTTTACACGATATGTTTATTTACCTATTTATTTATTTTATTATTTATTTTGTTAATTATTTGCTTATTTATTTGTTTAGTTGTATACATGCAATTCATCTTACTATTTTTAAGGCTCAATAGTGATATAAGATTTGGCTGTTCTTTTGAAATCTTTCACATTTTCGTTTTTTTTTCTTTACCCACTGTACAATGAACAGTGATTTAGAAACCCTTTTCCCTCTTTTATCAAACGAAAGACTTCCCATTCTTTAAAAGTTGTTCATCTAGTTTCCTTTGTATCAGCAGAAAACTCTTCTTTTCTGCTGAATCCATGAAACTTGGCTAAACTTTATAGAGAATCTCTGATCGGATTTTTCTTTTACTTTCAAGGTAAAGTTAAAACTATTTCAGAATAAGAGTATAATGTATGATTATGAAGAGAAAATTAATGCTCCATGAGGAGAAAAAAATATGGTCTTTTTGGAACTATATGAAATTCGATTAATGGCTCACCATGTGTTTTGGAATTCTTCAGTAAGAAGAGAACTGTGTCTGTGCCATTTATAGATCTATTGCCTACTATAAGTATCGAAGAGACCTTGACTTTATCTCTAGTAGTTACGCATAGGCCTAAAATGGAGACAAAGACTTATACAAAGGTGTTACTGATTTCGTAAAAGCAAGGGAAGAGATTAGATTTGAAACACCCCAATTGTCTGGATTATGTATTTGTTCGAGGCTTATGTATTGCGTATCTTATTATAATATAGAATCTCAAAAGTGATTACTTCTTTGCTATATATCAAGCTAAAAGGAATAATCTTCTTTGGTTTTTCTGAATAATATTAACTATCATATATCGTCACCTTTGCGCCAGTGATTACTTTGCACAGTTTTCATGAACACTGTAGTATTTATTTTAGTGATGCCTTTAACTGATGGCGTTTGTAAAATAAACAACCTAAAGAATTATTTAGTCTCGCAAGCACCTTTATTCATGGGACGCTTCCTTAGACTTGCATTTCAATGTGGTCAGTATAAGACAGACAGACAGCCAAACAGACAGACACAGTCAGATAGAATGTTTATACGATATTTGCAAAGGTTATTTGTATTATATGAGATACCTTATATAATAATCCCAAAGCCCTGTTTGCAGTTAAGCAGTTTTCTCTTTGTAAAAGTTTGCAAAGAAAAATAAATATATATTTTACAACTGAAAAACTTAGAAGAGAGATATCTAATTTGATTT
>JAXCGZ010012451.1:5000-12500 GCA_037179515.1 Halocaridina rubra | reverse complement strand
CACTCTGCTTGTATAATCAGGAAACCTTTTAGTATGTTATATGTTTTAGAGCTAAGAATTCGACACGTGTACTTTGTTACTCTTTTTATTTGCGTGTCTGTGTCTGCAGACAGGTAGATATATAGATATATTGCTTATTTCCTCACATATTTTTAGATTGGTCTGTTCCTGAGTTTGAAGTAAAACTTTAGTTTGAAAATACAAATCTTTATGATAAAATCATATATATATATATATATATATATATATATATATATATATATATATATATATATATATATATATATATATATATATATATATATATATATATACACACACACATATATATATATATATATATATATATATATATATATATATATATATATATATATATATATATATGGTAGCTGCAATACTGGCATTATCTACCAATGCGTGAAAGCTCTTGACGATATTGTATCAAATTTGACTCCACACATCTAATCAGTGTGTTTGAGTATATTAGAGAGACAGCGCAGAAAGGACGATTTGGGAACATAATAAAAGAGGAGAGACTGAGATGGTTTGGGCATGCTCTGAGGAGGTATGAGTGTTGGGAGAAGGGTGCTAATGATGGAGCGTCTAGACGGGAGGGCGGGAGATAGGCCAAAGAGGAAGTTTATGGATGTGGTAAGAGAGGACAATTAGGTGCGTGGTGTGACGCAGGAGGACGCAAAGAATGGGATGATATGGAGGCTATTGATCCGCCGTGGCGACCATTGACGGAGGAAGCCGAGTGATTTGATGATAATGATGATGAGCTAATAGCGTGATCTCTTGACTGAGAAGAACACCACTTCTTTTTCTCTCCTCGTGCCCTGAGGTTCTGGGGAAAAGAGACAATACGAACCGCTATGCCAACTCAAGCTCTAGACCCCCGCTTGAGTTAGGCACTCATTCGTAGAGCAATAAAGAGTTGTGATATGGATTTGTTGTCAGAACACTATTTTGTGTTATTAATTTCTGTACTGCTGTAATGCTTCTTAGTGAGGATTATATCTTTACAGAAAGGAGGTAGGTTGAATGTAAATATTAAAATGTTGGGTGGGAAGGTAGAAGATCATGATGTGTTCAACAGAAATGAATGGAATCAGCCAGTCATAAAAGTGAGAAAAGAGAGATGGTTTGATATAGCATTACAAAACATCAGATGGAATTTTTAGGATAGAAATATTCTTACTTTTCTCGGGATATATTTTAAAGGATTTCTGCAGAGTTATATTTTATGTTGATGTGTACATGAAAACAGTCTAATCCCAATTGCATTTTTGATGACTTTGCGTATTTTTACTTATTTCTTAACTTATTTTCATCCAGTTAATAATTTATGACATATATCAAGTTTTACATATTGTGTATCAGTATTTACTATTTGTAATTCTTTATATCTTAATTCTATAATTTTTACGTATTTCTTAACATATTTATTTATTAAGTATAATCTTATATTTATATTTCTCTGTATTTAGTTATTTATTCATTTATTTGATTATTTTTTTAATTTATTTAATATGCTTACTGTTTTCTGGTTTGAGAATAAGCCTCAGACACGGGGAATATTCTAAAGCTTTATTGAATATTTTATTCTACATATGACTAACATACATTGATAAAAAAAAAAATGTTGGTCATAAAATATGACCGTAAATAAATAAATTATTATTTTTTTTAAACATAAGTGTAAGGAAAGGGAGACAGTTTTATCCTTTACAAAGCCCAACCTCATAAATATAGTGTTCCACCAATACGTTCCGTAATTTTAGTGGTGTACTAACATAACCTGCTGAGTTGACAGGGATTGTGTCACACGAAGAGAGTGAGAGGTTTGTCATTTAGACGGGATAAGGACAGTCATCTCCTTGATAGGTGTTGTAGAATAGAGAAATGTCGATGCCATTCCTGCTGAAGACTTCCATGGCATAATTTAAAGTCTCGTCATCCATCACCATTGTCCTAGACAACAACCACGCGAATTGAATCTGTCGGGTGATATAAAAATAAATTCCAATGTCAATAAAGTTCAAAATAAAACCTTAAATTTAACTAATAATTCTGTATTATTCTATCTCGTCATTTACACATCATCAAAATATATTGTAACTTCATTTTGTTTTATATGATTTTTGTCAGTCATAACTTGAATTAAAAAGTTTGCATATTTCATAATATGCACAAACTACCTTTGGTGAAAACTTAAGCTTCTTTTAGTGTGTTATTTATGTAGACATCTCCTGAATTCCATTTATATATATATATATATATATATATATATATATATATATATATATATATATATATATATATATATATATATATATATATATATATATATATATATATATATATATATATATATATTTAAAGCTCAGTACTTGTGTGACGAGGCCGGTTGGTGAGTGTTACATGGCCTCGCCAGAGGTGGAATGTAGCTCGCTAGCTCATCAGCGAGTTGCATACATACATACATACATACATACATACATACATACATACATACATACATGCATACATACGTACATACATACATACATGCATACATCCATACATACATACATACATACAAACATACATATATATATATATATATATATATATATATATATATATATATATATATATATATTATATATATATATATATACATGTGTGTGTGCATGTGTGTGTGTGTATGTATTTGTGTGTGTGTGTGTGTGTGTTTCAAAACCTTAAATTTCTTACTGTCGATGTTTTTATTTACATATATACTGAGTTTGATTAAAAAATATATCCCCTAGAGCAAGTACGTCTCTTTAGTAAAAGGTTATTTTTTTTTTATTATTACTATTTTTTAACTCTTGGGAATTCATACTGGTCATCAATCTTAAAAAAATCACTGGACTGAAACTGTGGTATATTCAATATTTTTATGATTTCTACTCGCCAGTCGATGCATAGAGCATTTTTCAGTGTTTTAAAGTTTCTCTCTCTCTCTCTCTCTCTCTCTCTCTCTCTCTCTCTCTCTCTCTCTCTCTCTCTCTCTCTCTCTCTCTCTCTCTCTCTCCCAAGAATTTCTAACAGAGATTTTCTATTTTTGCTACATGCAAGTAATACTATCCTGGTATTGCAAACCTTGATACTCTGTTATATAGAACAGGTACTAAACTCTGGAAAAAAATATTTACTTATAGATATCGCTACTCTAGCAAACCACGACGGAATATTAATGATGTTACTTATATGTGTGGAACTGGTCGTCTTGGGAGAAATCCTACACTAAGTTAAGATCTTTAACATTATTAGTACTAAGCTTTGTTCTTTTACGTTTAAGCTTACGAGCTAGTTAAGGGAATGCTCGTAGTAAGCTTTTTCTTTAAGTTTGCAAACTAAGATGCGTTTTATCTATTTAGGAATTTATGAACTATTTATGAATTATGCACATTAATTTCTATTCAAAGCGTTATTATACTTTACTCTGTAAGTAATGAATCGTTGAACTAATGCTCACATGAAGCCCTGTTATTTAGCATTATTGGTCATTACCCGATTGCACGAATACCCGCACTTATATGTCTTCTTTTCTTTGGAGTCATTGAAGTAATTGAGTCATTGCCAGCATTGTTCTTCCCTTTAAAAGTTAATTAGCTTGTGTAGGCTGTGTTCATACTCAGTATTATTTATTTGCTTATAGATAAATGTACCCGCTGTGGAAGTTTTACACTAAGTACTTTTCTTTATTTTGTAAGTAGTGAACGAATTTAGGAAATATTCACTATAATCTATTTTAGTCTTGAACTATAGGTTACATATAGATACTCATTGGCCCTTGTTGCTTCGAAATTATTAAATTAGTTGAGAGAATACTTGCACTGAGTTCCTTGTGTTTACATTGAAAAATCATGAAATGTAGGTCGTATTTCCTATATATCTTGAGTTACTTACTCTGAGCTCTCCTTCTTGTTCACAGCTGTATACACAAGAGAATTTCTCGTAGTCTGTGTCCAAAACATGATATTCACCGGGAACCTCTGAAGAAGAAATGAGTACATAAGCATAGGACTAACTAAGGTCTCCAAACTTCATACTATTCCTACTGAGATTGTTATATTATGCCCATTTCCTGGAACAAGTTTTCCAGGGTGAAAACAGGATTTTTACGGGTAGTTTTTGTTTTCTTAAATTTAGGTTAAGCACGTTCTTATTAACAATTCTAAGTATTTTGTACCTGTTTTGTCTTCTATTTTGACCTGTCCAGTCTTTTTTTTTCCTACAGTTGTTGAATGTTTATCCAGTTTTTTAAAGACTCAGACTATACTCACGGCCTGGAAACTCGACCAACAGTACTCCAGGAGCGATCTCATGGGCTTGTCCAGTAATTTTTGTGACGTTCCCATTTGCAAGTCGTGCTACGTTGTATACCTTTACATAACCATTACCTGGCCAAATGTGAATATGTGATTAGGTATATCGATCGTTACTGCATAAATAAACATACTATACACATATGTAAAAGGCAGTCTTAGATGAATTAACATACATTTTTACATTTTCTCTTTCATGCTGCTCTTTTGAAAAAAAAAAAAAAAGTATTCTTACCTAGATCACTATAGATGGCGTTAACGCAATCCTGACCCAGTTCAAAAATGGCAGAGAATCGTTGAATTTCGAACCAGCGTCCTAAATACTAAAAGAAAGAGATTTAAATAATATCTAATACTGCATCTTATAAAGACAAATTTTAGTATTTTCGACTTATGTAATACCATTAGAGTTTTTTGAATAGTGATGGTAATGAATACTTACAGGAACAGCGTCGAAGTCATATTTTTCGGTGATATTGGGACACTGACCAATGCCGACTTGTTTTCCACCTAAGATCATCGCATGACCACATCCCACCAGGCCTGCCAAAGCCATTAGAATTGCAAGCATCTGTAAATGCAAGTACGTTTGAAATTTCTTATGTATTGCAAAAACTACTACTTTTTACAGTATATATATATATATATATATATATATATATATATATATATATATATATATATATATATATATATATATATATATATATGTATATATATATATATATATATATATATATATATATATATATATATATATATATATATATATATATATATATATATATATATATATATATATATATATATATATATATATATATATATATATATATATATATATATATATATATATATATATATATATACATATATATATATATACACATATATATATATATATATATATATATATATATATATATATATATATATATATATATGAAGACAAGCTAGTTTTTAGTAAATATATATATATATATATATATATATATATATATATATATATATATATATATATGTGTGTGTGTGTGTGTGTGTGTGTGTGTGTGTGTGTGTGTGTGTGTGTGTGTGTGTGTGTGTGTGTGTGTGTGTGTGTGTGTGTGTGTGTACCTCCAACGTAGCTCAGGTTTAATCCCAGAATTTACAAATGGAGTAGATATTAAGATTTTTCCCGTGGTATTGCTTCCGTATCTTACTTATTCATTGAATACTGGTATTTTCTGAGAGAACAAGCTCATAAAGGTTGTTCTATCGTTTTAGGAAATAACTGGTGAAAAGCTTTAGTTTATTTACATAATATTGAAAGCTTAGATTAGCATTCCCGTATGTGAATTTAAACTAGTATGTAAGAAAATATGGAAAATGTCAGTAAGTTTTTGTTGGTGTACTGATTGGCGCTTAACAATCAAAATGAGCCAGATTCTTTGCTTAGTGAGTTCGGGTTAACACACCTTCTCCATCGTGAATGTTTCATTGTCCATCGTAGCAGTGTCACTCTATTTATATACATCATGGCCCTTATTCTTATCAGAGTGCCATATATAACGTGTTTACATAAGGCACCTATCAGCGTGGTAATATTACTCAAAGCACAAAGTGCCACGTGTATTTAAGTTGAAGTGATAGTTGGACATTACGTTATATGATAGATTTTATAGTTATTTGATTTAAGGCGCAGTGAAGAGGAGATAATTTTATATATAATGCTTCTCGAATTACTGCCTCAAATATATAAACTCTGGCTTAAGACATGACATAACAACCTCCTAAAGGCAACACATTGAAGTGGGCGCTTGTGTGTGTGTGTGTGTGTGTGTGTGTGTGTGTGTGTGTGTGTGTGTGTGTGTGTGTGTGTGTGTGTGTGTGTGTGTGTGTGTGTGTGATTACCTAATTGTGTTTACGGGAAAGAGCCCAAAGCTCGTATCTTCCCGTCTCCTCATCGGTTCCATTTTAGACTTAGTGATACTTATCATACCTGTCCTTAAAACTATGGATTGAGATAGCATTAACTACCTCCTCGCTTAGCCAATTCCAATTATCAACTACTCTTACACTGAAAAAGTATTTCCTTACATCCTGCAAAGAAGTTTTCTTACGAAGCTTCAAACTATGACCTCTAGTTCTAGAGCCAGCCATATCAAAATATCGATCCCTATCCACTCTATCATAACCATGAAGGAATTTAAAGACTGTCACCATATCCCCCCTCAATCTTCTAGCTTCGAGTGATAGTAAGTCTAATTCCCTCAGCCTCTCATCATAACTGAGATTGCGTATTTCTGGCACCAGTTTCGTGGCATGTCTTTGAACTTTTTCAAGCATAGCTATGTGCTTTTTCAAGTGTGGATTCCAAAAGGGGGCTGCATATTCGAGTTTGGGCCTCACATAGGTTACATAAATATTTCTGAACATTTCCTTGTCCATGTGCCTGAAGGCTACCCTTACATTTGATAAGAATGTATATACTGACCTTACTATGCCATTTATATGTATTTCTGGAGACAAATCTGCCAGTATGTTTACTCCTAGATCTCTCTCATTTTCTGTCTCTTGAAGTTGTACTCCAGCCACCGAGAAGTCAAGCTTGGGCCTTCTTGCACTTGTACCCATTCTCATTACCTTACATTTTGAAGTATTGAATTTCATTAGCCACTTTTCTGACCACTCATGCAGATTATTTAGATCCTCCTGAAGTTCTCTACCATTGTTCTCGTTTCCTACTTTCTTCACAATCTTTGCATCATCTGCAAACATATTCATGAATGAATTTACAGACTCTGGTAGGTCATTTACATATACAGGGAACAAAAGTGGCCCTAAAACTGAGCCCTGTGGAACTCCACTACTAACTCTTCTCCATTCAGACACTGAGTGTCTTACTCTAACTCTCTGTTCCCTTCCTTCTAAGCAAGTTTTTATCCATTCCAAAACATTTCCACCTATTCTAGCCATTGCTTGCAGCTTCCTAATAAGTCTCCCATGTGGAACAGTGTCAAACGCTTTCTGGAAGTCTAGGAATATGCAATCTGCCCAGCCCTCCCTTTCCTGTAAGATTCGGCTTACCTCATCATAGAATTCTAATAAGTTTGTTACTGTTGATCTACCTTCTCTGAAGCCATGTTGCCTCACTGACAAA
>JAXCGZ010012450.1:25000-26288 GCA_037179515.1 Halocaridina rubra | reverse complement strand
TACTTCAACAATTTAAGTTAATAAATGCAGTAATTATTAAAGGTCAACATGATACGGAAAGGTCAACGACAGCATATCCTGACCATTTATAGCCTGTAGAAATGTCTTGTGACTGGGTTTTCCAATGTGTGTGTGTGTGTTGCGTGTGCAAGTTTGTATGCGGAGAGAGAGAGAGAGAGAGAGAGAGAGAGAGAGAGAGAGAGAGAGAGAGAGAGAGAGAGAGAGAGAGAGAGAGAGAGAGAGAGAGAGAGAGAGAGAGAGAGAGAGAGAGAGAGAGAGAGAGAACTCCATTCGACTCTTGGAAGTTAAAAAAAAAAACAAAGAGAAAATTCACTTACTCTACGCCCAAAATTAGACAAAGTTATAAATAAAAAAAATACAAAAATAATAAAATTATATATGAGAAATTCCAAGAAATAAAAGTCACTACTCCTCTACTTCGTGTTATTTCTACAAGAATGACTTTGCGTAAGTTAGAACAACATCTTACAAAATAGTTTAGGAGATTTTCAACAAGAAAACAGGATGCTGGATTGCAATAAACACGTGGGCTGAGAATCCATAGGGTAAATAATTAGTTATATTACCCACCATAGCTCTGTGGCTACAGAACATATCTTGCAATAGAGATCACAAGTTCAACCCCAAGTAAGCAGGATGTTGCGTGCAGTATAAAAGTGGACTAAAATGTTGTTGCTGGCATTTTTACGTGTCACTATTGATCCTCATTATGGGGGTGGACACAAGCTGGGCTGGTTTATAAGAGCTGGAAGGCTTTTCTGACGCCCCGTGGTGGACTCGAGCAAGGGACTGTCACCTCCCGAGTTAATTGCTCTAACCACTGCGAGAATCCAATTAGAAAATAATACAGTTTCATCTACCCTTCATAGCTCTGTTGATACAGCATATAGCTTTCACCCGGTTAGCAATTAAGTTCAGCTCTGAGGATGGTTCTTACTAAATGGGATTAACAGAGGCGTCCATCATGAAAAGAGGAGTCAAGAATGAAAAGTCTTTTATAAAAATACAAAATACCCTCCAAAACCTCATGTAAACACACACACACACATGCATGCATACACACATTATGGGATTCCCCCTCGTCCCTTTAACCAATTCCCGATCAAGGTGAACATCCTTCAAGGCCAAAGACATTAAAAACCGAGAAATAAAGCCTGAAGCATCCTGAGGCGCGAAGCCTTGACAATGGTAATCAATAGTGATAGAAGATAACGAAGCCATATTATATGATTAAGTGTGTGTGCGTGTATGTGAGTTTAAAATGTTT
>JAXCGZ010012450.1:17500-22500 GCA_037179515.1 Halocaridina rubra | reverse complement strand
TATGGAGAGAAAAAAATATAAACCAATAAGTACATAGAAAATAAACAAATTAGATATATAAAGTCACTTAACACAAAATATCTACATAGCTAAACACAGAATAAACAATGAACAAAATTAAAACAAATTACATAAAAAAATATAAATAAAATAAAACTCCTAAAGAAAAAGAAAAAAAGTCGAAACGAAGTAAAATGACTTAATCCGTGTAAATCTGCAATTCCCAGTACTGAAGAGTATTCTCTTCGTCTGCCATGCCAATTTGAACAAGGAAGTGACGTCTTCAACATAGGTATAAGAGAATCGAGGTCTTAGAACATCAATATTAAAATATGTAAATAACAAAGGGGAATAATTCAGAATCTAAGAATATATATATATATATATATATATATATATATATATTATATATATATATATATATATATATATATATATATATATATATATATATATATATATATATATATATATATGAACACACGTGTGTATTTGTGAATACAATACAATATACAAGGCATTATGTCATCGAAACTTTTATTTAAATTATTAACATTATTAATCCTTATCATATTATTATTATTATTATTATTATTATTATTATTATTACTACTACTATTATTATTAAGTAGTAGTAGTAGTACTGGTAGTAGCAGCAGCAGCAATATAAGAATAGGCACCTGATGTCATTTTAAGTGCTTGAATAAATATTGAATTTAACAGATTATTATATAATTCCGATTAGGGTGCATAATTTGGGACTGAAGATGAGCAAAGGTGCTTCGTCTGGGATTGAAGTACATCAGGGATGATCATATATTTGTGGTAAAAATTAAGTTCTCTCACAGTTACCTACATACGTTTTTTATGTTGCATCTCAGTGAATATAAAGAATCCATAATTACTATTCATACTTTAATCCATAAATGAGCTTGGGAAACTCCGGAGAGAGAGAGAGAGAGAGAGAGAGAGAGAGAGAGAGAGAGAGAGAGAGAGAGAGAGAGAGAGAGAGAGAGAGAGAGAGAGAGAGAATACCTTGACAAGGTGATTGTCCGACCTTTCTCTCTATGTGATGCCATGGTGTCTTCTTCCTCCTCCCCCCTCTTGATGATTTTCTTCTTCTTCTTCTTTTTCCTCTTCAGACACATCCAACAGTAGTTGTAGGCACTGAGAGTTATTTATATACCACCACGCCATGTGTTTGGAGATTGTCATATTTACCTGTTTATCTCATGATCATGTTTTCCTGTTTATTTCACTTATCTGTTTATTTGGAGGTTTATAGTAATTCACACTGGTAACTATGCATTGAGTTGACTACAGTAGTATACAATTGAAAGTGGTAGCTTCTGTAAACTCGCTAGGACGGGTGAGTATACCACTATTTCAGTGTGACCGATTTATCATCTGGGGATTACAGTAATATATATATATATATATATATATATATATATATATATATATATATATATATATATATATATAATTACTGCGGTAGTATAATAGTAACCCATGAAATTATACCATATCAGTAATATAATATTGTAATAATAATAATAATAATAATAATAATAATAATAATAATAATACCGTAACGTCACTAAATACTGCATACAATTTCCAAATCATTAATATTTTTCTTTGAAAAAAAAAATGTAAATTAATTTGGCACGTGATAATGCTCCGCCGGCAAAACATTGACCAAACTTTGAGAATCGAGTGTGCGTGTGTGTGTGAAATCTGATCCCATCGAAACCAGATCTCGAACTAACCCCATACACTCAACGGTGTACTTAGTGAGTATGCTAAGATGACTGAGTCTATTACACAAGGAATGGCAATATTTATTACTAAATTCCCCCTGAGATAACTATCGGGCATAGAGATGCTACTCGACTCACCTACGAGAACAATAATAGGTATTCGTACCCAGTATAGAATTAACACTAGGAAAATATTTTCAGAAAATTTTCACTATACAGTGAAACATATTAAACGGAATGTAAAATAATAATAATGGAAATGCCCTAAAATTATTTATTTAAATATGTGTCATCAATTCAAAAACATATTAAACGGAATGTAAAATAATAATAATGGAAATTCCCTAAAATTATATATTTAAATATGTGTCATCAATTCAAAGCTCCCATTTATATGAAACATTAATGCTAGGACTTAGGACCCTAATATTATTGTGGCTAATTTATGTTCCATAGGGTACGCCATGCAATACTCGTTTCATTCCTGTCATATTCCGAGCCGTTTTGAGGTTACATCATGTTATTTTTTTCTGATTAGCGTAACGTACGCGTTTATCTCTCTCTCTCTCTCTCTCTCTCTCTCTCTCTCTCTCTCTCTCGGGGCTTCCCACTTCTCATCTATGGATTAAAGGAGTTCTAAGGGAGGGCCTTGATTAGGTAATATTCCACCGGAAACTATTAGGTACCCGTTTCATACTCGTCTTTCTCAGCCTCTGTGAAATCTGGTATTAATGTAAATATTTATTTCCCCCTTTCCATTCATACGTTTAGATCGTCTCTCTCTCTCTCTCTCTCTCTCTCTCTCTCTCTCTCTCTCTCTCTCATTTATAAGAAGTTGTATCTATTAAAACATAGCTCCAAATTTTCAGATTAAATCTGAACAATGTCTACAGTGCGCACTGCTAATTAAATCAAAACTGTCTAAAGTATATGTATTTTTATAAAATCAAAACAATACTTAAATTGTACGCAATGTTGATGATATCAAAACATATATGTCTAAAACTGTATACACTGCTAATGAGCGCAAAACAATATCACTTGTAAGCATTGGTAATGAAATAAAAATCATGACATCAAAACACTGTCTATACTATAAGCTGATGATATCAAAGCAAGGTCTAAACTGTAAAGCATGAGTGATGACATCAAGAAAATGTCTTGACGGTAGGTGCAAAGAGCTGATATCAATTGTCTAAACTGTATGCAATTGTGATGAATAAACAACGTGTCTAAACCGTAAGCATATATACTGAAATCAAACTGTCTAAACTGCATTAGGCATCGTTTTGATTAAATCAAAATGATGTATAAAAAGCCAGCATTAATATTGAACGCCAGTGTCTAAACTGTATGCATGACTGATGAAATCAATACAATGTCTAAACTGTATGCACTGCTCATGAAAAAATATCTAAATATGTAAATTAGATGAAATAAAGTGTCTAAGCTGTATGCAATGTTGATAAAATCAAAACAATATTTAAACTGTGCAAACTAGTGATGAAAGCAAACCTAGGTCTAAACTGTACGTCTTGCCAAGAAACTTAAAACTTCTTTTTTAAACAGTAGGATTAACTAGCGTAAAATGTCCCACGAATATTTAAAAGTGGCTACGAACACACAAGCATGTTAGTACGTATTTGGTTACACGTATGTGCATACATCTGAGTTGTCAACAAAACACGAATATAAAAGCACAAAAATAATGAGAAAAGAAAAACTACAACCGTATAAATAACTATTAACATACTAAAATAAAAACAGAATAAAAGAAAAAACCACAACCATATATGTAATCAATAACATCACAAAATAATCAGATACAAGCAGAAAAATCAAACGCCCCACGTGATAATCACGTGGACACCCGTGAGGCAACCGTGACATCACTCATGACGTCAGGTTTTCCTCATGACGTCACACATGTTAAACTATGACGTCAGAAGATCCCAAACCTGCTCTGTAATAAGTACTCTGCAAGCAGTGATGATGTTGACCTTGCACGCAAGCAAGCTGCCTCAACATGACGCAAAAACGATACAGAATGCGAGTATGATTTAATTCCCCAGGTCCAACTTGTCTGTCCACCCCATAATGTGGATTAGTGACAAAAAAGTATGGTTCAATCACTTCCACTGAAGCAGAGGACAAAAATACCGCCTCCTTGCGTTGTATAAGTCGAGTAAATGAGGCGGAGAGAGGGGACCAAGAATCCCCTCCTCTGTATTTTGCTCCCATGTATAATCAAAATTTTGCTTTGACTAGGCCAACCTCTTACAGAGGGGATTACGGTTATTGTAAATATAAAGTTATCACAATATGTATTCGAGAAATTTGAAGAATGAAAACATGAAAGTGTCAATATTCTTATAAGCAGTCTGGACACAACTGTTCTTAAGGAAACCTGTGCAAGGAAAGATTCTGATCCACCACTCACCTATACCATCTAAGGTGAACTTCCTTGGAATGCTAAGTCCAGACACTATCACATAAGATAAAAAAAATTCATATTCATCTATATTTTTAACTTTAATTCACATATTCCTTCGTCTCGTGACTCACATAATCAGAGCAATCCATCTATTCTTGGGGCTAATCTTTTTAATACATCGCTATCATATGACTCAGATAATCACTGTGATTCACCCATTTTAGTTTTTTTACTACAATAAATATATATTTCACCCATTTTACTTTTTTAAATATCTCAAATCACATGACTAATTATTAAAAAAAATATTTAATTATTCCATGACTCATATATCACTTCACCCATTCTAAGGTTTTTTATTATACATTTACAATAAAATGACTCAAAGTATTACAGCAACTTTTCAGGCATTTTAGGTTTCTCTTTCTATCTATTACATGACTCATAACCACAGCAATTCACCCATTCTAGATTTGCTCATTTTAATACATCATTAAGGGCAGCAGTAGTTCAGTGGTAGAGCTTGAGTCAGGAAATGACAATCCCGGATTCAACCCACAGCGGGGCGATAGGTAAGGCGTCCAGCCTTAATCTCGCAGCTCCAACATGCCCGTGTCCAACCCCATTTAAATGGAAGCAAACTGAGACACAAAATGGTGCTTTCACATGAATCACCAAATCACACCAATTCATCCACTCTTCGTTTTGCTTTTTTTAATACAACTTTTATTGGTTATTCACCGTAACAAGCCAATTAAAGACCATTGAACTAGGCCAAAGGGCACCGCAGGTGTGAATCACTT
>JAXCGZ010012450.1:0-15000 GCA_037179515.1 Halocaridina rubra | reverse complement strand
AGTCAATGCTAAGATGCAGCTTAAGAAAACGTCAGCTGTTTCTTATGTTACACAAAATAAACACGCTACCAATGTCTCGGTTATCTCCCATCCCCATTAATCTTCATTGGTACAGTCCTTAAATTCCTACAAAATACATCATGTTGTCCTAGATCTTAATGCAATTATGCCAAAGTCAATGTAAACATCAATAGCTTTAGGTCTAAGGACAACCTTATATCTTATTTATATAAGCTGACAATTGAAACTACTTAATTACACAATATGTATTACAGTAGTTCACTATATCTTGATCAGAAAAAGTCTAAGATTCACCAAGCTAAGACAATTTGCAAAACAATTCTGGGCAAAGAGAAATTTCAATCAAAAATAATAATCAGTTAGCAAGGCATTTAACTAATATATAAAAATGGTTGTAAGGCTTAAATTCATCCAATAGTAAACACAAACAGTGTCAACAACACAAGCAAAGAGAAGATCTTATCAAAATGGACGGAAAAATAAATCTCCGAGAACTAGCCTTGATAAAGACACCACAAATTGCCGAGACTAATTAATTGCATGTAGCTCGTCTCTTCTTCGGTGGTACCAGCATCACCCCTGTCACTTAACTACAAAATAAAACTCTTTTTCTCTCCTTTTCACTTTAATTTTCCCCCTATGTAGACTTTCAAGTTTCAACACCTTGTGCCCATCACAACATTTAGACTTTAAACTTCCAAAATGCCCATCACAGTACAGAGTTTAAAATAAAAAAGACAATTCTTTCTTTGTCTTCAGTTTTAAACCATATCTATATGGGGTCACTGTCTTTTCCTGTCTCGCTTATCCTGTTCCATTAGCCCTTATCTCGTATATCATTTAAAAGGCAATATTTCCAAAAATTAATATTCATAGAACTGGTAATAAAAGGCAGATTGTCAACGTCCTTTACAGTCAACTTAATATCCAGAAGATATTAAATATTAAAAAATTTCATTTACGACTGCAGATGCAAGCTTTCCAATAACCACATCCTTTTTTTTTTCTCACAGAAACAACAGATATAATTCTAAACGACAAAAATCACAAGTTGTAAAATATTTTTAACTAATGTACAGGAAAAGTTGAACTCTGCATTTATTTCAATCCCTTTGAATTTTGCGCATAAAGGGAGTGGTCAACTAAAAGGCCACGAGCTAATCACGGGCACAAATAAATAAATACAGCCTCTTAAAAGTGGTTTCGTATCCCCAACAATACTAAATCAAAAGCCACATCACCATGTATTAAAATGAAAGACAGAAGTTGCAAAGATCATATATTTAAATAAGTAACCTTTATTTATGAAAAATATAATGTTGAGTAAGCTTAAATTATGGATAACAATGTCAAGTGAGCTTCACTTATGGAATACATAATATTAAGTAAATTTCACTGACATAAAACAAGTAAGCTTCACTCCAGGGAAACCAATAATAAGTAAGCTTTACTAATGAAAAACAAAATTATCTGAAAATGAAAGGCATCACTTTGCGTATGTGAATAAAACTTACCTTATCGATTCAATCCAGCTATATTGCTAAAGAGCTTGACAAAAACAGGACAAAAGACCATAATGAGCAGTGTTCAGTCACTCACACAACATTCAAACAAAATAAAATTTTGAAACAAAAAAAGTTTCTGAATGAATAAACCTGAAATATATTGTTCATTCACAAATTAAATTTGCTTTAATATGAAATGGCAAAGCAATTTCAACAGCTTAACATTAATTCTTTTTAAGTCATGGCAAAGCAAATTCATTTGTATACCATTAAAGTATGGATGACTTACTATAAATTCTGTATTTTTATGCAAAGAACACTAAGCAATATTCAAAAAATTAGATCAAAACAATATTCAACATAAGCAAATCATTGTTTGACTGAAGTCAATACTATTATTGTGGTATGAAAGTCATTTTTCAAAGTATGGGAAAATAATAGTAAAAGGCATACAGTATACAAGAAAAATAATACGCCTTTTCCTACCATTTCAGACTGTATGATAACAGTTCGGTGTTATTTATAGAACAATAAATTCAAGTGTACAGCTAGGTATTATACAGGTACACAATGAAGTGCAAGATATTTCATTAAAATAATGCTAATCATCTCTTCATAAGTGCTGAACTGTACAATACCTATGATGATAATATAAAGATTAAAAAGTACATAGCCAAAGGTATTAAGAGGAACGGAATTGTGGGTTAAATTACCCATATGATGCTTACAATGAAAATAATTTTGCTTTGCTCTGGATTAAAACAATGAACGCCGATTTGAAATCCCTTAAATAAATTTGACGTTATACAGAAGAGTGACCCCCAGGTACTCTACACTTTTTGGGGTTGTTTACCTTTACATGGAGTTCTGGGGGTTACTAATCTTTTACAAGATCCATAATTTCTGATAATATATCAAGACCCATGGCATTGTACTCAACCACTTAGTACTGTACTCACCTCTTGAAGGTATTTTTTATCTGCTGCCATTTTGTTTGCTTGTAACATTCTGACAGCGTTTTTAGCTCCTTCCATGCATCTGCATTCCACGTGTAATCTATGGATGAGCTCTTCAATTCGAACATCCACAGGGGTCTCCAAATTATATTTATTGGAGCCCTCCCCTATAAAAGAAAAAAAATGAAAAATTACTAAATTTTTTATATTGAAAAATACAAGAAAACATTATTTGTTGTAAATTGCTGTTTTGTGTTTCTTAGTCCCCATTATGGGGGTGGAAACAGACAGGTTAGAGGAGGGGAAATTAGGCTGTATGCCCTTCTTATTGCTCTATGGCAGAATCAACCCTGCATTACTCGTTTCTCAATTTGTCCACTCTACTATTAGGCTATCATGGCCCCACGAACAATTGCATATACTTAATTTACTTAACAGAATAGAAAGGTGTGCTTGCCAAACATGAAAATAATAATTAAAAAAAAAAATCATTTATATATGAAAAACGATGGGTATGACAAAAGTTGTTTCACATACTGAATATTCCAATTTAAACACTTCATCGCATCCCATCAGCGACCATAACGTATCACGAACAGACGAACAGCCAAGCAACTTGGGGAACAAGGTAACGACAGTAACCAAGGAACTGAGGTATCAGCATTTCTACATATCCCGTTTGTCCTTGCTCGTCTAGAGTACAGTGGTTACATTCAAAAACAATCTGAGCACCTAGGGCGACTATATTTACAAAGCCTTCCCTCTGCCAACATTCAAGCAATAATTAGCTCAAGTAACTTTACGATCCAAGATAATCACAGCTTGAGTCGGGAAGTGAAACACCCATATACGAGACCACTATAATGTGTAAGAGGGGACATCCTGCCCAAATATCAAAGCTCCAACCTGTTTGTGTTCACCCAAATTCAAATAAGGATCTACAGTATATTAAAAAAAAGAGGCAACAAAAAAATACTTAAATTCCAAATAATTACACAAAATAAAGCAGTTTAGAGGTATATTAGTTCTGATATGCAGGCCAAGAGAATAAAAATACAGTGCATCATTTTCATTCTTGTGTCAAAAGAGGCATATACAGATTGGTAGTGAGGCTGGGAATAGTAATCTTTCCCTCCAGAAAATCTGCTCTTGACAAAAACACAATTGACAGACATGAGTTCAGACAGTACAATGAAGCCCTGTTATTTCGTTTCCTTTTTGTCATCTGTTAATTTCTGAAGCATAAGGCATCATATTTCATATCAAAATTAGTACAGTGAAATAATTAAGGAGCTTCTGAAAAATGTGTGCCCAGTGACTCGGCCACCTCCCATACAAGGGAAATTATGGCCACTGTATAAGCAGGCTCATGTATAGCTAACGAGATTTAGATTACTGACCAGAATCTTACTCAACATCGGACCCTAAAAATCTGAATATTTGTGGAGATTGCGCTTTAACATCTCATTTGTATATTTACTGATAACGTGCAGAAAATATGATGAAGTGGACACTTAAAAAAATATATATATATATAAAAAAAAAACTAATTTGTATATGATTTTTAACAGCTGGATGGTGAAATATCTTCAAGAAGGCTTGAAGAGCATAATCTTAATGGTATTTTCCAAAGTATCCCAGACTTTAATATCGGTACAAGATATGTAAATCAATTACAATAAAAAATAATCATATTTTGTAAACACTTCAAGTCCTTCAATATCAACATATTCTATGTAAACAAACTATTCAATTTACAAATTAAATAATCTTGCTTTTCCGAGTTTTAGTACACCAAAAATTTGCAATAGATGGTCGAAGAGCTAAGCAATCTCTCCGTGTTGAAGTATGGTGTTAGCACTTTCACGCCTTTACTTTCTCAATTGTTACAGTAGGCAGTGATAATATTACAAAGACAAACTACATATAATAATGCACCACTCCATTGTATATGGCACAATTCGTCACCATTCGAATGAAAGTGGAAATGGATATACTGAAGCTAGGGGAGTAAGGCTGTATCCTCTTCCTTATGCCATGCAGTGGGATCAAACCAGTATTAGTCACTTTCCAACACGTGCACTCTACCATATAGCTACAACGGCCCCCAAAGAATACAGACAGCACATTTTTGAATGCTTACTAGCAAAGCTGCATTTACAAAAAGATTTGTTGGTGGGATGGGAACACATTACCCAAAAATATCACTGACAATAAAAAAATAAAGCATTGACTTAAGAATGCACAAAAGCAATTCTTGCATAAGTGATGTTTTCATAAGCTTTCTTGTTTAAGCACATAAAATTTGAAACATCTAGCACAAATTTGTTATTGTTTGTCAATTTGTGTTAATATTAAACCCCATTGAAGCTAGGAAGTTATGATAGCAGTGGGCTGAAACACAAGTTCGTCACTCTCCGAGGTGAATGCTTTGACTACTGGGGTACATCAAGCTACTATAAATATTATATTCCAGAATAAGGCCTCATATTCTCCTGCCTCGACTTTGCTTGGAGTTTTATGTGTCACTATTAATCCCCAAAATGAGGATGGACACAGACAGGTTGAAGCTGGGGAATTAAGGCTGGATGCAGAGCAGCAACACTCACGACTGATTCGTCAGGTCGAGGGTTCGCAGTTTGCCAGTCTGAGGTTAGAAAGGGCATTCAATCATGGGAACAGTTGCACATGCCAAAACCAAAGTCCTTCACAAAAAGGCACCCCCTGAACCCTTAACATAAAAGGGAGTCCGCGATGTAAAATCGATCACATCACTCTTACTGACGCCCTGCGGTAGGCTCAATCACGTGTCCATCACTTCCTGAGTTAATTTCCCTAACTAATGCATTACCATGGTCCCCCTCAGATTTTCTAGCTTTTCACTACCTTTTTAATGAGAGCTTGATTGTGCTCACTGAGATTTCCCATGGGTAGGTTGGGTATCGCTCTGCTCAAATTAGTTTTTTCTTTTGCGCACTTCTCATTCTCCTGCATGTCAAGGCTCCTCTTGGACATGACAATGATATCATTATGAAATTCTTTATGTTCCGCTCCCCAAAGCAAAAGAAATAGAGGATCGAGACAACTAAGATCAATCAACAATATAAAAAGTAAAATTGAAAGACTATACAAATGTTATAAATCATCATGATGCAAAGTTATACCACAGTTCTCTCATATGATAAGGACAATTGTATAACAAGAAGAGATATGAGGGGATGAAGACAAAGACCACAAGAAAACATTAAAACTATCAGTTTCATGTTAGGTGTCAGTATTACTCCCCATATAGGGGTGGACATAGGCTGGCTGAAGCTCGGGAAATAAGGCTGGATGCCCTTCCTAATGCTCCACAGCAGGCTCAAATACAGGTCTGTAACTTCCCTTGCTGAGTAGCTCTAGCCACTGCATTATCGCAGTCCCCTGTTAACATTCCCACTTTTAAATCTTGCAATAACAATATGAGGTATAAAAAAAAGTGCTCATTAATAAAACTACAATTAAAAGACAGTCCACTGTATTTCTTCTACTGTCCCTGCCGACATTCCAAACAAAATATGGCTGACCTCCTCTATTTCAAGCCATCTTGAGTTACATATTTTCTACTTTATTGTTTGGCATTTGTGTTACTAATAATCCCCATTCAAACAGGGATGGGCAAAGACATGTTGGAGATGAGAAATTAAAGTTGGATACCCTTACTAACGTTCCACACCAGGTTCAAACACGGGTTCCTCACTTTCAGAGTCGGACACGCTAACACTGCGCACAGCAGTCCCTGCTTTCTACTTTAATAGTTCTTTAGCAAATACCTAGGATTTTATTGTGCAAGGAGTATAGGACTATACTGGACATTCATTATCATATGCATATAATGTAAGGTTTGATTGCAGCCAAAGTATAAGACAGCTAAACTGACACTTGAAGAATGCATCAACAAATGTTGTACATGTATTACAGAACTGGAGAGTGATTTAGTCAAACATATCATCATCGTTATTATTTAAGATTACACATTTCTGAGGGATAATCTCCACATTACAGAGTTTTGCAGTTCAGTATTTGTACCTTATATCTAAGAATAAAAAAAAAAAAAAAGTTAATGATCTTAAAAGCTAAAGTCCTTTTATATTACTGGAGATTGCAGTAGTGCAGTGATTAAAGCACTTGAGTTGGGAGACGACAGAACCTTGATCAAGCACACTGCAGGGTGCTGGGAAGTATATCCAGCCTTAATTCTTCAGCTCCAAACTGTTGGTGTCCATTCCCCATCATGGGAATAATAGTGGCACATAAAATGGCTAAATAACCATTACATCAAAATCTCAAGGTTACCTAAGTTCTGTGAAGATACAAAGGTGCTATGGAGACTTTGCGTGTATTGATCTCTCAGAGGTTATAGATATTATTTACCTTTATAGGTGCTCAGGTTCATAAGGAAGCTTATATAATCTTTTAGTATACTTGCTGGTACTGTGAGAGAACTGAAGAATTTGAAGATTTCATTGCAATTTCTAATTGCAGATTACAATTTCTTTTTTTCCTTATCCGTAGCAAATGGTAAGCCACAAATTAAGAATGATAAAAGTAATTAAATTCCGATGTACAACAGTGGTTCAAATACTCCAGTCGGGAGATGAGAGACATGCAACAGAGCCAAATTACTGGGAAAAAAGAAAGACATCCACCTATAATTTCCCAGTACCAATCTGTGCCCATCCCCATAATGCAGACTAACAGCAACACACAAAATATGAAAAAGTCACTTATGCATATTCATTTTCTATTTATCTTAAAAATGCTGACTAAACTAGACAAAGGAACAAGAGGAATGACAGTATTCACCTTCTGAAAATTTTCCATTTCATAGACACAGGTGAACAAGTACTGCACCGGTAATGGATGCAGGGCAAAATGAGGAGAAGGAATAAGGAACCGAACTGCCTCCTTTTGCTTACGCAATCAAGGCAACCCCAATGGCTGCACCAGAATAGGGTAGCATGCTAAAAGGCAAGAATACCTACCCCGTGTTCCCTAAGTGTCGCAAAAGTAGAATAAATGAGGCAGAACAAAATGAATGAGAATTCCTTCCACTGCATAATCCTCCTATAGAGTCAAGTTTTTTACTTTGACTCAGCCACCCCTTTTTAAATGGAAATTATGCCTTTTGTTTATAGACAGATAGAATAACTATATATACATATAGTCAACGAACTTTGGTATGAATACATTGATCAGATATTCTACAATAAGCTGCGTTCTTAGAAATACACAGGTCCACCTTTGATATATTACACACAAATGAATCCAATCTAAAAGTACTGTATTTTAAAAAAAAATTCTGGTTTCTGGTACGAAAGAATTACAGCTATGCTGTCCATAATTTTTATGTGCTCATTGTTAAAAACGAAAATTCCACTCCATTATTCACTATCAGCCAAAATTAAATTTTTTACTTGATACAAGCCAAGAGGCTGGCAGGATAGCCAAAACTAGCAAAAGAACAGAGATAGCAGGGCTTCAACATATTTTATTACTAAAAAGAGGAAAATACAGAGGCTCCCCTACTTACGAACATTCAGATACCAATAAAAACCTACCCATGTGTTAATGTATGTATTATTGTACTGTACTGTTTTATTACATTATCATTAATGCATTACAATTCATTAGTACTGTATACTTTGTTTTATGTAGTAGTTAAGTGTCTTTTGCCTGAGTTCTGCACAGTACTGCATATGAATGTAGTGTACAGTACTTATTTTTTCAACTAAAAATAACTTACGTACAATTCTATATATGAACAAACTTCTGGAACCTAACTCATTCGTAAGTTGGGGAGAGTCTGTATAAACATAAATACAGTACATAATTTTATGTGTCACAATTAGTCCCCATTTAAGCTAGGGTGGACAAAGACAGGTTGAAGGCTACAAAGTAATACAAAAATATGAAACTATGCATATCAAGTACGAAGCAATACATACCAAGAGATAGCTTAAGGGAAAGGCAACAAGTTCAAAGAAGAAACTCTAGTGTTCAAAAGCAATTATCCAGAAGTTTTTGAAACAAAACAAAAAAAACGCAGTAAACATTCACGGAAAGGACCTGCAGTGGCAGCCTCTTTATCATGGGTCATCACTCCAAAGCTGCAACACAGAAGAGGAGCAGGAATAGAGGCCTATCTGCCACAACTAACCCCTGCCCCTCAAGGGGTGAGACACCTTGTGGTCACCTAGCCGACTACCTCATCTCTCAATACAACACAGAGTAAAACAAATTTTCCAACAGAGAAATGACTCTCCAGTGGTCATCTCTCAAAGACTCCTTTTAGCTGTATACTTAAAGAAACACCCAGGAAACACAATATGGAAGACTGCACCGCACACATCTACATACACCAACAACATAAGATACACACCCTAAGAGCTCTATGGGAAAGCCTGATCAGCATTGCCTTACTTAGGAACTCGAGGTTGCTTAGCTAGGCAGTTCAGGAAACAATAACAAAATATGGGAAAGTAAAGTGTCTTCGTATTGCTTAAGATACTATATATGAAGAGTGTATTAACAGGATTTAGAACCAGAATGGACAGATGAGCAGAATTTTAAATAGTAATTCACTTTGGCAGGTTGGAGACTGCAGAAACACAGTGGTTAGAGCACTCGGCTTGGGAAGTGACAAACCCATGTTTGAGACAACTGGGGGGAGTTAGGAAGGGCAACCAGTCTAGATTCTCCAGATCCAACCTGCAAGTATCCTCCCCACTCAAATGAGGATTGACAGTGACACATAAAACAGAAAAACTTTTTTTTTTACAAGTGACAAAGGGATGACAACAGCCAAGAAGAAATGGAAGAAAACTTACTTTAGGTTTTCTTGTGGTTGTGGCTACCCTGCAAGCTTCCACAAGAAAAAGTATTACAAATGAAAGAAAATAAAATAAATATACAGTATATATTGAAGGGCCACAGTACATCAGTGGTAGAGCACACAAATTGGAAAGTGATGAGCCTGATATATGCGACTTTAATCTCGTTATGGGGAATTAGGAAGGGCAATCAGCCTTAATACCCCCAACTGCAACTTGTGTTTTTCATTGTTCAAATGAGGGCTAACTGTGACACATAAAACTGGAAAAAAAAAAAAAGCATCTTTCAAAGCCTAGCTACTTAGGGGAGAGATCTGACTTCAAAGGTCAATTCGAATCATATGACATAAGGCACAGTCATAAGTTATCTAGTATGCAACGAGAGCAGTTACCCACTACGAAACATGAGCAGTTACCCAAGATGCAACAGAGGACCAGACATATATGGTAGTAAACTTTTCAAGAAAAAATATTTAACAATAAGACTGAACATCACAAAGAACTAGCACCAAAGGATTAACATATATACCTCTTCCGCCATGGCAAACACTAGTAAATCCTTAATGTCACTTATCACTTATCAGTTAATATGTTAAAGGAAATTAATGGTGCAATTCTCACAATGAAACAAAACTAATACTACTACATACTCTTTTCTTGAAGGCGAACTAAACTACAGAGATTTACCAATGATTGGGCAGTTCAAAATGCATTTCATCATGGGTAAAACAGAAGTTGCTGACTATAATATCTTGACATTATTATTATTATTATAATTATTATTATTATTATTATTATTATTATTATTATTATTATTATGCAAGCAACAAGCCCAGCTGGAATAAGTAAAAGACTATAAAGCAGTTGGCTCCAGCAGGGGAAGCGACTTGGTGAGGAAATGGAAAGAGAAGACAGAGAAAAGTATCAAATAAAACAAACAACTCAGCAATACTGGCACTATTTCACAATAATTTTAGAACTTCAGCATCAGAGTCTGTTTATTAAAAATATATTTATTATAAGTTAAATTATGTCGTTCATGAACAAAACGTGATGAGATTATAATATGAAGAGTAAAGGAACATAGCTGAAAGCAGTTACAAGTCCTAATGCTAGCTGTACCAAAGCAAATGTTCAGAAAGAAGAACAGCATAGTTTTTCAATGTGTCCAAAAATCAAAACTACAATGCCTTTAATTGATGTGCTAATTTCATCCTTCAAGAGAAACTAAATAAAACACCTATGT
The DNA here is from genome assembly GCA_037179515.1 of Halocaridina rubra. NCBI lineage: Eukaryota > Metazoa > Arthropoda > Malacostraca > Decapoda > Atyidae > Halocaridina > Halocaridina rubra. The sequence goes on along the minus strand of JAXCGZ010012450.1, from coordinate 4,400 downwards.
CTCACCTTTGGGCTTACCCTCCGCATCCAGTCCATTTTCCGTCTGAATCTGTTTGGCTTTGATCTTCCTCATACGAATATAATCTATTTTAGCTTTGGAGTCCGCTAACATTTGCTGAGCCTCGGCTAATAATTTTTTATCTCGCATTGGTCCCGCGCTGTACATCAATATCATGTTTTCCGCACCCGCTTTAACCTGAAATCACAATAAAAATGTAAATAAAACTAACTGATGAACAGGTAAATACATTTAGAATCCATTTGGTACAATGAAAATAAATTGCATGAAACAAAAGTTTAGCTTTCCTTAACATCTTGACCACTCTTTCTATTACTGCTAAATCAAGAGACAAGACAACCTCACCTTAAAACTGTAACAGTTTTATTTTAGCTAGGGAAGAATGAAAAAAAATATTCCTGCTTGGGATATGACGCTTAGTTACAACATAACATACAATTATGTCGCAGTAGCTCAGCGGTATAGTGCTCACGTCAGAAAGTGACTGCTGCAGGGAGTTAAGAAGGGGATCCAGCCTCAACTCCCCAAACCCAATCTGTCTGCATACAACCTCACTTGAATGGGGACTAATTGCGACACATAAAATGGTGTATTATTATCCACAAAATTTAAGAAAAGTGGCTACAGATACCATAAAAACTTCATGAAAATAGAAATGAGAAGGATATGTGTGTGTGTGTGTGTGTGTGTGTGATTACCTAATTGTGTTTACGGGAAAGAGCCCAAAGCTCGTATCTTCCCGTCTCCTCATCGGTTCCATTTTTAGACTTAGTGATACTTATCATACCTGTCCTTAAAACTATGGATTGAGATAGCATTAACTACCTCCTCGCTTAGCGAATTCCAATTATCAACTACTCTTACACTGAAAAAGTATTTCCTTACATCCTGCAAACAAGTTTTCTTACGAAGCTTCAAACTATGACCTCTAGTTCTAGAGCCAGCCATATCGAAATATCGATCCCTATCCACTCTATCATAACCATGAAGGAATTTAAAGACTGTCACCATATCCCCCCTTACTCTTCTAGCTTCGAGTGATGGCAAGTCTAATTCCCTCAGCCTCTCATCATAACCGAGATTGCGTATTTCTGGCACCAGTTTCGTGGCATGTCTTTGAACTTTTTCAAGCTTAGCTATGTGCTTTTTCAAGTGCGGATTCCAAAAGGGGGCTGCATATTCGAGTTTTGGCCTCACATAGGTTACATAAATATTTCTGAACATTTCCTTGTCCATGTGCCTGAAGGCTACCCTTACATTTGATAAGAATGCATATGCTGCCCTTACTACGCCATTTATATGTATTTCTGGAGACAAATCTGCCAGTATGTTTACTCCTAGATCTCTCTCATTTTCTGTCTCTTGAAGTTGTACTCCAGCCACCGAGTAGTCAAGCTTGGGCCTTCTTGCACTTGTACCCATTCTCATTACCTTACATTTTGAGGTATTGAATTTCATTAGCCACTTTTCTGACCACTCATGCAGATTATTTAGATCCTCCTGAAGTTCTCTACCATTGTTCTCGTTTTTTTACTTTCTTCACAATCTTTGCATCATCTGCAAACATATTCATGAATGAATTTACAGACTCTGGTAGGTCATTTACATATACAAGGAACAAAAGTGGCCCTAAAACTGAACCCTGTGGAACTCCACTACTAACTCTTCTCCATTCAGACACTGAGTGTCTTACTCTAACCCTCTGTTCCCTTCCTTCTAAGTAAGTTTTTATCCATTCCAAGACATTTCCACCTATTCTAGCCATTGATTGCAGCTTCCTAATAAGTCTCCCATGTGGAACAGTGTCAAACGCTTTCTGGAAGTCTAGGAATATGCAATCTGCCCAGCCCTCTCTTTCCTGTGAGATTTGGCTTACCTCATCATAAAATTCTAATAAGTTTGTTACTGTTGATCTTCCTTCTCTGAAACCATGTTGCCTCACTGACAAAAAGTTGAAGGATTCCAAGTGAAGAGAGATATGTTTCCTTAGTAGTTTCTCCATAAGTTTGCAAACTATGCTGGTCAAGGAAACTGGTCTATAGTTCAGAGCCGTATCCCTCCTTCCCTTTTTGAAGATAGGTATCACATTTGCTTGTTTCCAGCATCTTGGAATCTCCCCCGACTCCAGTGACTCCTTAAATATGATACTTAGTGCCACTGATATTGTGTTTGCGCATTTTTTAAGCACATGAGGGGATATGTCATCAGGACCTGTAGCTTTATGAACATCTAAATCCATCAGCACTTTGCATACCTCTGTGGCTGTAAGGTTGATGTTCTCTAATACCGGCCCTTGAGCTTCTATCACTGCAATCTGAGGGGGTGGGGTATTTTCTACTGTAAATACTGACTGAAACTCCTTGTTCAATTCTTTGCAGATCTCTTCGTCCGTCTCAGTGATGCTTCCATCCGCTCTCTTTAGCCTTAAAACCTGTTCTTTTACCTTCAGTTTTCCTCTGATAAAGCTGTGGAAAAGCTTGGGATTTTCTTTAGCCTTCCTGGTGATGTCCCTCTCATAATCTCTCTCTGCCTCTCTCCTTTTACTTAGGTAGTCATTTCTTGCTCTTTTGTAGGTTTGCCAGGCATTTATGTTTTTTCTCCTCCTATACCTTTTCCAGCATTTGTCTTAGCTCTTTTACACCCATTATCGAACCATTTCTCTCTGGCATGAATTACACCTACTTTGGTGACAGGTATGCAGCAATCTACTATCTTCCCATATTTCTCACAAAAGATGTCATACATTTCTTGTACAGATTTGTTGTAAAATAAGGTTCTCCAGTCAATAACTGCAAGAAGCTCATTCATTTTGATGTAATCTCCTTTCAGATAGTTCCTCCTCATGTCCTCAGTGCCTCTACTCTCAGGAAGAATGTCTTCAATGATATACTCCATCAACAACACACAGTGGTCACTCTTTCCAATTGGTGGTTCATACTCAATATTTTCAATATCCAACACATTATCTGTGAACACCAGATCAAGTAGAGAGAGAGAGAGAGAGAGAGAGAGAGAGAGAGAGAGAGAGAGAGAGAGAGAGAGAGAGAGAGAGAGAGAGAGAGAGAGAGAGAGAGAGAGAGAGAGAGAGAGACAGAGACAGAGACAGAGACAGAGACAGAGACAGAGAGAGAGAGAGAGAGAGAGAGAGAGTCAAAGTCAAAGTCAAAGTCAAAAACTTTATTCCATCAAAAATGGCTATTACATGATAATTAATCTAATTACAAATTGCAATGTAAAATGTCAAAATAAAACTAATGAAATTTGCAAAGCACAAAATCACAAAATTTACACATGATAATTAATCTAATTACAAATTACAATGTAAAATGTCAAAATAAAACTAATGAAATTTGCAAAGCACAAAATCAAAAAATTTACACATTAAAATATGCATACATACACTTCGTTTACCCAATGGGAGGATAATAATGAGACTAAAATCACTTATTAAGTAGGTGATTTAAAAGATGAGATTTAAGTGAGGGTAATGTTTGGCAACTTCTTAAGTTTGCGGGTAAAGAGTTCCAAAGTCTCGGGCCTATTACATTTAAGGCTCTTGCCCCAATATCAGTGGAAGTTCTGGGCACGTAAAAAGAATTCTGATATCTGGTGTTGACGTTATTGATACGCACTTGATTAACTGTTGGCAATGAGAAGAGCCATTCCGGTAATATTCCATGATTTATTTTAAAAACTAAAAGACAGATATTATATATGAACTTCATGTCCATCCTTAGCCAACCCAATCTCTCAAAGAGGGGAGTCACGTGATCATGTTTATGCACCCCCCCTATGGCAACTCTTGCAGCAAAATTCTGGAGCCTTTTCACTCGTAACATCTGGGTCTTAGTCGTGGAACCCCAAACACTTAGACAGTAGTTGAGAATACTTAAAATCAATGTTTGTACTACAATTACCCTACAATCAGGCTCGAATCTTTCATAGACTCTGTTCAAGTAAATAAGGGTCCCGTTCACTTTTTTATGTAGTTCATCGATATGAAAATTAAATGTCATGGTACTGTCCATAATAACTCCTAGATTTTTAACCTTATTAGATGGGAAGAGTGAAACATTGTTGAAATTTATACTGATGTTCTCAGGAATGCGGGACAGGTATTGATTTGATCCAAAAATAACGAATTTAGTTTTATTTTCGTTCAGTAAAAGACCATTACTGTTAAAATAACTTTTGGCACAGTTTAATATATCTTCAGCCCTTTTTAAGATTTCAGGAATTCTATCAATGTCACCAGTAAGCATAATCTGGGTGTCATCAGCATACATAACAAGTAGGCAATCTCTTATAAATTGAGGTAAATCATTAACATATATTAAGAAAAGCAGAGGACCCAAAATTGAACCCTGAGGAACGCCAAAACT
>JAXCGZ010012449.1:22500-26308 GCA_037179515.1 Halocaridina rubra | reverse complement strand
GGGCGTCCTCTGCCTCCCATAGTTTATTTTTTCTTACGATACAGTTTTATTTCCTTCTTGAGTTGGTGGGTTCTGGATAAGTGAGGAATTGAGGTGTGCTCTGCCTTCCATAGTTTATTCTCTATTTCTCTCTACCTCTGATTTTCTCTTGGGGATACGAATTTCATCCAATAAAGAAGTTAAGCGACCTCTACCTCCAATAGATCATTTAATCTTTCCTTTTACTCTCTTTCTTCAATCTATTTTGAAGTTTCCTTTATGTATATATATATATATATATATATATATATATATATATATATAATATATATATATATATATATATATATATATATATATATATATATATATATATATATATATATATATATATATATATATAAATATATATATATATATATATATATATATATATATATATATATATATATATATATATATATATATATATTATATATATATATATATATATATATATATATATATATATGTATATATATATATATATATATATATATATATATATATATATATATATATATATATATATATATATATATATATATATAATATATATATATATATATATATATATATATATATATATATATATATATATATATATATATATATATATATATATATATATATATATATATATATATATATATATATATATATATATATATATATATATATATATATATATATATATATATATATATATATATATATATATATATATATATATATATATATATATATATATATATATATATATATATATATATATATATATATATATATATATATATATATATATATATATATATATATATATATATATATATATATATATATATATATATATATATATATATATATATATATATATATATATATATATATATATATATATATATATATATATATATATATATATATATATATATATATATATATATATATATATATATATATATATATATCTATATATATATATAGATCATCCACCAAGGATGGTTGGAACGGGTCATGGAGGACCCGTAGAGCGGGCGTCAGCCGGCAGAAGCCCCAACCCCCCACTGTGGTGCCCAGCCACAGCAGCAACCTCCCCAGTAAACAGCTTAAACTCTCTTGCCTGGACGAGGCTAGAAATTTCCTGTGGGCATATCTAAGTGAGGAGCTGAACCTCCTCTGCCTCTGATACCTTCTTCTCTTTTACTAAGAATTTCTTATTTCTTAATTGGATATGGGTAGAATGCTGTCCAAGCGATAAGCTGAACGTCCTCTGCCTACCACACTTTATTGATAACAGCATTTTTTTTCTTATTTGAGATGAGAAGGTTATGGCCAGTGGAGGAGTTGAATATCCTCTGCCTCTCAGAGATCATTCTCTTATATTCTTCATTTTCCTCTTTCCTTCTCCTGGGGGCTAGCTGACAAGAAGACAGCCTCCATATTCCCTTCCGTCTCTTAAGTGTCAAGTAGATGAGGCAAAACAAGGTGACTCAGAATCTTCTCCCGAAAAGTCAAAGTTGCACTTTGACTGACCATCTCCCTTATAGGGTTTTATTGCACTTGTGTATACATAGATAGGGAAAGAAATACTTATACGTATATGCAATCCATTATGAAGATTAACACAACACCTAAAACATTAAGGGGAAAGATTTCATACATTTTTGTAACGAGCTGGCAAAAACTGAATGATTATTAACATCATCATCCTCTGTATGATAATTGTACTATGCACTGAGCTTAATTATTCTCATAATTATTTTAATTATTATTATCATTATCATTATTATTATTTATTATTATTATTATTATTATTATTATTATTATTATTATTATTATTATTATTATTATTATTATTATTATATTATTATTATTATTATTATTATTATTATTATTACTATTTTTATTATTATTATTATTATTATTATTATTATTATTATTATTATTATTATTTTATTATTATTATTATTATTATTATTAATATATTATTATTGTTATTATTATTATTATTATTATTAATATTATTCTTATTATTCTTATTATAATTATTGTTATTATTATTATTATTATTATTATTATTATTTTTATTACTATTGTTATTATTATTATTGTTATTATTATTATTATTATTGATAATATTGTTATTATTATTATTACTATTATTATTATTACTATTATCATTATTATTTTTATTATTATTATTATTGTTATTATTATTACTATTGTTATTATTATTATTGTTATTATTTTATTATTATTATTATTGTTATTATTATTATTATTATTGTTATTATTATTATTATTATTATTATTATTATTATTATTAAAATCACGTTTTTCAAGCACTTTTATACAATTTAAAGCGCACAAATTTTGGGCACACAATTCTACAGAAGACACCTCTCAAGAAATATAACGTCTAGTTTTACTTCTTCCCACTTTCTAAACCAACACTCCCATTTTCTAACTTTAATTCATGCTGCTCTCCCATATCGTTAAGTAATTATATCTGATATCCGTTTGTCTCTAGGAAATCTTAGTCTTATAATAAACTGAAGGGCAAGAACGGTCCAAGGAAACATCGTAGAACATATTTAATTTATTTCATCTCCTTATAATACATCACACAACAACGTTTCAAACATCCACTGTGTTCATAATCATATACCTATGAAAGAGTGAAAATGAATATATACTTGAACAGTTACTCATATCAAACACAATTATAGTTATAAATAAGTAAAATTTATATATACAGCACATTCACGCAAACAAATTAATGAAATTTACATATATCTAAATGTATGCAGAATAAAAGAAAAAACTTTGTTTTGTGATGTATTATAAGGAGATTAAAGAAATTAAATATGTTCTACGATGAATCCTTTTTTTACCCCGACTGGGACTCGAACCTAGGACTTATAATTACTAAGCCTTGGCGCTACTAACTACACACCACTGAAGGTTAAAAGGAATCCAGCCTTATAGCTTACATCTGCTATACTTAGGAATGAACGCATTCTATCTGAATATCACTATGTTCATAATACAGTTCTACGATGTTTGCCTGGCCCGTTCTTGCCCTTCAGTTTATTATAAGACTAAGATTTCCTAGAGACAAACGGATATCAGATATAATTACTCAACGATATGGGAGAGCAGCATGGATTCAAGTTAGAAAATGGGAGTGTTGGTTTAGAAAGTGGGAAAAAGTAGAACTAGACGTTATATTTCTTGAGAGGTGTCTTCTGTAGAATGTGTGCCCAAAATTTGTGCGCTTTAGTATTATTATTATTATTATTATTATTATTATTATTATTATTATTATTATTATTATTATTATTATTATTATTATTACTATTATTATTATTATTATCATTATTATTATTATTATCATTATTATTATTATTATTATTATTATTATTATTATTATTATTATTATTATTATTATTATTACGCAAAATCGGAGAAAAAAATGTGGGCAGCTTAATATTATTTTGTTTTTAAATATATGACCTCATAAATTATTATGTTTTCCACTGCTGTTCCCACATAGAATCTAAGAGTTTACTCACTGAGACTGCTGAGTAAGCACGGGCTACTACAAAAATAACATGACTACCACTTCTATTTATAGTCGTGTGAAAAGCTGGCGAAGACAACAGGCTCTTCAGAACCACTTGGGAGAGATTTGATCTCGAGTTTTATATTTACCCTGTCAGATCACCGTGACTCAGCCGGTAGCGTCCGCGACTCTGAGGCGCCAGGTCGAGGGTTCGCGCCTCGT
>JAXCGZ010012449.1:10000-12500 GCA_037179515.1 Halocaridina rubra | reverse complement strand
AATGAGAAAGAAGAAGCTCAGTAAAGATGAAGGGAAACCAAGAGAGGAAGAGAAGAGGGAATTACAAAAGAAAAATAATAAAGCCAGGGGGTATTAAAAGGAAAAATAAAGAAAAGAAAAGAGTAGAAAGAGAAGAAGAAGACGAATTAAAGGATAATAGGAGAAGATGGAAAATAGAACAAAAAAAAATGCTGGGTATAGCGTCCAGAAATGGGAAAACAAGAATGCTATAAAGGTTAATTATACTTTGAGGAAACAACATCTGGAAAAAAAAGGGAAATATAGAGTAAATGTTAAAGGTCTCTTGTGACAGGTAGAAGCAAAGGACAAAGAGCCAATGAAGAAACCTACTATAGAGTCGTTGTCCCAACCTCATCTCCAATCTAGTGGACCCAGTGATCTCCAGGCAAAGACTGTTATGAAAGAGTAAGAATAAAGGAAAATGACACAAATAGAAATATTAACACGGATAAAGTATAATGAACAACGGAGATCAAACGACTAAATGGAAAACTAACAGAAAGTAGAAGAGGAGACAACCAAAATTAAAATGAGATCTGTAATTAGAAAATGACATCGTAAAGAAAACAAAGAGGAAGAAAATCTATTTCATCATCAAAATAACGAATTTTTGAGATTCTGAATATAAAAATAAAAATATGAAGAGAACATACAGATTTATAACGCCTGTAGTGTACGGAGAATGTACTCTTTTAATATTGAATGATAAACTTTCATTTTTTATTATGCACTATTTATTAGAATAAAAGTCCAAATGAACAAGTACCTAATATTGTTGTTGTTGCCCTCTGTTATCAGATCATATAGTTAGTTATTCATTTATATTTTAGCTTTAAAAACACTTATAAAAAAAGAAAAGGATGACTGTTATTGTACTTCTTGTCTATAAGAAGAGGTATTGCTCCATCATTGTTACTTTCTTCTGACCTTTTATGAATTTAGAGCTTTTTTCTTTTTAACCTTTATTCAAGTCATCGACTAATGGTAATTCACTTACCCAATTATATCCATTGTTCACGCTAAATTATAAATCTACATTCTTTTACCAATGTGCGTATGCGTGTACACAAACAAACACGCGCAAAAACACACACACACACACATACATACATATATATATATATATATATATATATATATATATATATATATATATATATATATATATATATATATATATATATATATATATATATATATATATATATATATATATATATATATATATATACATATATATATATATATATATATATATATATATATATATATATATATATATATATATATATATATATATATATATATATATATATATATATATATACATATATATATACATATATATATATATATATATATATATATATATATATATATATATATATATATATATATATATATATATATGTCCTCTTGACCAATTACGAAAACAAGACAAAATTTCCCTTGACAAAGACAAGTTTAGGGACACAAAGGGAAACGTAGATTATTATATTAGCTTTTGTTGAGCCTCAGACGACAATTACGGAGGATGGGACATTCCCAAAATTAGTGACGCAAATGAAGTTACAGCATCATGCTTAAGAAATTATTCAAACTCCAAACATATGATAACTAAGTGTGACGTAATGCCAAGCCCTATAGCAGACCACGAGGAAATTGTAACGTCCCTAAATATTCGCAAACCAAAGAGACAACCAATCTTTAAAACATTCAGATGCTTAAGAAATTATTCACAAGAATTACTTTGTAGTTTACTTATGAATGAAGTACATAAATTAAATGAAATTCTATATACCGATGATATTAATACACAAGTAAATATTTTAACCAGTGTCTTATCATCATGTATAGATCGATGTGCACCACTCGTGACAAGAGAAATATTTCGTCCCCCCGCTCCTTGGATAACAGATGACATAAAAAACATTATGAAAGAAAGAGACAAACTACAAAATGAAGTAAAACTACAAAGAGATAATATCCCTTTAAGAGAAAAGTTTACAGAGCATAAGAAACAAGTAAAATCATTATTAAGTAACAGTAAGAAACAGTATTACAAAAATGAATTTCAAAACGCTAAAGGCAATATCTCTGATACATGGAAAATTGCTAAAACCATGCTTTCCAATAACTGTAATAAAAGTAGTAACATATCAATTATACCCGATGAGGTAGATATAAGTGCTAAAGCAGAAGAGTTCAATAATTTTTTCGCTGAAGTGGGGAAAAAAACCTTTGAAAAAACAAAAAAAGAAATAATAAATGAAATCAATAATAGTAATGGTGGTAATAATAATGATGATGGTAGTAGTAATAATAATAGAAATGTTGATAATGGTGTAAATAATAATGATGGTGGTAGTAATGGTAATGATAATAGTGATGATGGTAGTAATAATAATAATAATGTTAATCTTCAAGAACATTGTGCATTCAATAGAAGTAATGATGTCTTTAACCCTACTACAGTAGA
>JAXCGZ010012449.1:0-5000 GCA_037179515.1 Halocaridina rubra | reverse complement strand
TATCACTCAATATTTTTGAACCGTCAATTACACTCAACATTCTTAAACGTACTGATAGTTTTCCCAACATTTAAGGAATAACTAATCTTTTCCTCAACATTTTCAAAATAACCATATGCCTTAACCTTCTAAAAAGAAACTAATAATTTTCAAGCATTTCTAAAGTAAGTAAAATTTTCCTGAGCATTCCTAAAATACCTAATATTGTCCACAAAATACTAAAATTAACAAATTCTTTTTTCGGCCTTAAAAAATATACCATTTTCCTCAATATTCATAAAATAGCTAATATATTCCAAAACATCCGTAATATTGGTGATAATTCTTTCTTCCTCTTTCAATATATAAACACTGCTTTAGAATTTAATAGGAACTTAATAGCTTTTCATGTAATGATAATTTAATAATGAAAAATTTTATTTGGAATACAGGTGGTCAGATGCATCACGGCTCTCTCTCTCTCTCTCTCTCTCTCTCTCTCTCTCTCTCTCTCTCTCTCTCTCTCTCTCTCTCTCTCTCTCTCTCTCTCTCTCTCTCTCTCTCTCTCTCTCTCTCTCTCTATATATATATATATATATATATATATATATATATATATATATATATATATATATATATATATATATATATATATATATATATATATATAAAACCGCGATCCCATATAGATATGGGAAAAGCGAGAGAAGAAGAAGAAGATAGATATATATATATATATATATATATATATATATATATATATATATATATATATATATATATATATATATATATATATATATATATATAATATATATATATATATATATATATATATATATATATATATATATATATATATATATATATATATAATATATATATATATATATATATATATATATATATATATATATATATATATATATATATATATATATATATATATATATATATATATATATATATATATATATATATATATATATATATATATATATATCTATATATATATATGTATATATATATATATATATATATATATATATATATATATATATATATATATATATACATATATATATATATATATATATATATATATATATATATATATATATATATATATATATATATATATATATGGTAGGAAAAGCCCATTAAATAGAACAACGAAAATGAATATATAAAATGTACTTATTAATTTCGTGACCTTGAATGGCCACCTTCTCAAAGTACAATGAGAGCCGGCAACCTAAAGATAATGTTAAAAACTTTACTTTGGAATCAAATACAGGGTGGTATGCAGTCTTTTGCTATGAGGATGCAAAAAAATAAGCAACAGTACAGCATTACATTATAGCATTGGTGAATCAATTGAGAATCTATCAATCCCGCAATATTTAGTGAGATTTCATGCATCACGCACATCCTGCAGTCTTGAGTGGTATTCTTAACATTTATATTGCTTCTTCGTCACTTCTCGCACGAATCTGCGATGACTTTTTTCTTGAGAGAGCTTTTCAGGTGCACCGAAGGCCAAGGCTGTGTGGACGATGATAAAACCCTTCTTCCACTTTTCAGTACTCCAATGTATACTCTGCCCCAGTTAGTTGGCGCTCCACTTCCAAGTCATGAAGGTAGCTCCAGCCTTAGGAGCAAGCCAATCAGCAAACTGTATCTGCAAAACAATAAACAATAAAGCTACAAAATAACAGAAAACTAAAATTCAAGGCATTCTCCGCAACCGCCTGGCAAAAGGTCATGTATCACCCTCTATGATGAAGGTGATGCAATAAAAATTCAACCTAAGCAATCAATATGAAGTGAAGAAAATCTGAAATACATGAAAATTATAGTAGCTAATTCAATTAAAAATAACTGATGAAATGAGAAAAGAAAATAAGTTTTTATAGAAAATATAATAAAACATATGAAAAAGCAATTCATAATAATTTAAAATATTAGAAAAGGTAATGCAAATTATACATGAAAAAAGCAGATAAGGTAATCCAAAAGGCAAGAAAAATTTGACTTTGGTAATTAAAAAGAATAAAAAATTCGGTATAGGAAATCGAAAACTTTATTTAAATGATCAAATAAGGCAATGAATAAATAAATAATAGCAAATATTAAAATCCAAAATCAAAGGAAATCTAGCAGCATAGTGAAAAATAGATGAAACAAAAAAAAAATCAGCTTTCGTAATCCAAACTATATGGAAAAGAAATCGTTTTTGACATTCAAATATAACAGAACATATCACATTAGTCGACCAAAATTATATGAGAAAAAGGAGAGATAGGCCATCAAGAATACATTCGAATATCAGATCAGACAATAGAAAATGAAAATATAGACAATGAAATTGCATACAAGTGAATTTTATCATAAGCTGGTGAAAAGTAAAAGTAACGTCTTTATGATGACCATCTGGAGTAGTTTCTAATGAAGAAGAATCTTTTCACTGAATTACCTTAACGCTCAACGAATCAATGTCAATATAGTGCAAAACGTGTGTGTGTGTATATATATATATATATATATATATATATATATATATATATATATATATATATATATATATATATATATATATATATATATATATATATATATATATATATATATATATATATATATATATATATGTATATATATATATATATATATATATATATATATATATATATATATATATATATATATATATATATATATATATATATATATATATATATATATATATATATATATATATATATATAGATATATAGATATATAGATATATAGATATATAGATATATAGATATATAGATATATATATATATAGATATATATATATATATATATATATATATATATATATATATATATATATATATATATATATATATATATATATATATATGTATATATGTATATATATATATATATATATATATATATATATATATATATATATATATATATATATATATATGTATATATATATATATATATATATATATATATATATATATATATATATATATATATATATATATATATATATATATAAATATATATATATATATATATATATATATATATATATATATATATATATATATATATATATATATAACCAAATAGCACATTACATATGTGAAAACATGAATCATTTTTTACCCCGACCGGGACTCGAACCTAGGACTTATGATTACTAAGTCAAGGCGCTACCACTACACCACAGAAGGTTAAAAGGAACCCAACCTTATAGCTTATATCTGCTATACATAGGAATGAACGCATTCTAACTGAATGCCACTATGTTCATATTACAGATTCCCCAACCTCACTCGTGGCTTCATTTTAGCATTTAATTCGATTCCCAATCTCATTTGGGCCATGAAATAACCAAATAGCACATTACATATGTGAAAACATGAATCATTTTTTACCCCGACCGGGACTCGAACCTAGGACTTATGATTACTAAGTCAAGGCGCTACCACTACACCACAGAAGGTTAAAAGGAACCCAACCTTATAGCTTATATCTGCTATACATAGGAATGAACGCATTCTAACTGAATGCCACTATGTTCATATTACAGATTCCCCAACCTCACTCGTGGCTTCATTTTAGCATTTAATTCGATTCCCAATCTCATTTGGGCCATGAAATAACCAAATAGCACATTACATATGTGAAAACATGAATCATTTTTTACCCCGACCGGGACTCGAACCTAGGACTTATGATTACTAAGTCAAGGCGCTACCACTACACCACAGAAGGTTAAAAGGAACCCAACCTTATAGCTTATATCTGCTATACATAGGAATGAACGCATTCTAACTGAATGCCACTATGTTCATATTACAGATTCCCCAACCTCACTCGTGGCTTCATTTTAGCATTTAATTCGATTCCCAATCTCATTTGGGCCATGAAATAACCAAATAGCACATTACATATGTGAAAACATGAATCATTTTTTACCCCGACCGGGACTCGAACCTAGGACTTATGATTACTAAGTCAAGGCGCTATGAACATAGTGGCATTCAGTTAGAATGCGTTCATTCCTATGTATAGCAGATATAAGCTATAAGGTTGGGTTCCTTTTAACCTTCTGTGGTGTAGTGGTAGCGCCTTGACTTAGTAATCATAAGTCCTAGGTTCGAGTCCCGGTCGGGGTAAAAAATGATTCATGTTTTCACATATGTAATGTGCTATTTGGTTATTTCATGGCCCAAATGAGATTGGGAATCGAATTAAATGCTAAAATGAAGCCACGAGTGAGGTTGGGGAATCTGTAATATGAACATAGTGGCATTCAGTTAGAATGCGTTCATTCCTATGTATAGCAGATATAAGCTATAAGGTTGGGTTCCTTTTAACCTTCTGTGGTGTAGTGGTAGCGCCTTGACTTAGTAATCATAAGTCCTAGGTTCGAGTCCCGGTCGGGGTAAAAAATTATTCATGTTTTCACATATGTAATGTGCTATTTGGTTATTTCATGGCCCAAATGAGATTGGGAATCGAATTAAATGCTAAAATGAAGCCACGAGTGAGGTTGGGGAATCTGTAATATGAACATAGTGGCATTCAGTTAGAATGCGTTCATTCCTATGTATAGCAGATATAAGCTATAAGGTTGGGTTCCTTTTAACCTTCTGTGGTGTAGTGGTAGCGCCTTGACTTAGTAATCATAAGTCCTAGGTTCGAGTCCCGGTCGGGGTAAAAAATGATTCATGTTTTCACATATGTAATGTGCTATTTGGTTATTTCATGGCCCAAATGAGATTGGGAATCGAATTAAATGCTAAAATGAAGCCACGAGTGAGGTTGGGGAATCTGTAATATGAACATAGTGGCATTCAGTTAGAATGCGTTCATTCCTATGTATAGCAGATATAAGCTATAAGGTTGGGTTCCTTTTAACCTTCTGTGGTGTAGTGGTAGCGCCTTGACTTAGTAATCATAAGTCCTAGGTTCGAGTCCCGGTCGGGGTAAAAAATGATTCATATATA
>JAXCGZ010012448.1:22500-26338 GCA_037179515.1 Halocaridina rubra | reverse complement strand
TATATATATATATATATATATATATATATATATATATATATATATATATATATATATATATATATATATATATATATATATATATATATATATATATATATATATATATATATATATATATATATATATATATATATATAAGAAGAAGCACCCCATATATGGAGGAGAAGAAGATAAAAAAAGTAGCCAGGAACTGTCTTAGAGGCATTAAATTTAACTAAATTTTGTGTGCTCCACTCATATACCCTCTGCAATCGGAGTTGAAAGTAGAAGAGAGAGTGATATGAGACTGATTATTAGCAGCAGATGAAGGTTGTGAAGAAAAGGCCGAGGAAAAGTGAAGGGTAGAATCATCAGCAAAGGCGTGAAGAAGAGAGGAAGATGGGGATTGTAGAAGATCATTGATGAAGAGAAAGAACAGAGTAGGTGAAAGAACAAAACCCTGTAGAATACCTCTGGTAACAAGCAAACAGACAAACAAACATTTATTTCCATAGGCAATGGCTATTCTTTTACAAAACTATATATTGAAAAGAAATATAGCATTCCTAGAAAATGAAGATTACCTTGAGGTAACAGATACGTATACAATTTTGATAACAATAGACATACTATAAATTTTTTTTAACAATTTAATGTAAATAATAAAGTAGTAACAGTAACACTAGATACAGGATCATTATTATCGGCATCATCGACATATTTGTATTCCTTATAATGAGAATAATTAGTTCTTGACTTAGAAATCAAAGAAGGCAATATCTGTTTACATATAGAATGGTCGTGTTAAGGGAAATTGCATTAAATCATTACGTTTGATTAGTGTGTGAGGAGTATTTATTTGTAAAAAAAAAAAAAACACTATATAGTTTGCCATTGAAAGCTATGAAAAAGGATGAATTTTTAAAATGTGTTGACCCTTTAATAGTGATCATCTTTGAACCTGTAACTGTGTATGTTTTCTGAATAAAGAGCTCATTACTCTGTCTTGATTTGGTTCCCCTTATAAGTAGCCAGCTAGGATAATGATGGTACAAAATTTTGTATACAAAAACGTAAATAGCATAGGCGACCTTGTTTTCTGCCCACAACCACCCAAGATTTTTTTTTTTTTAGAGCTGGTATGATGTGGTCATATTTTCTTATTCCTCCCAGGGCAACTCGAGCTGCAAAATTAATAAGCTTCTGTATTCTATTTATCTGAGTCGCATTGGTAGCTCCTCATACAGTTGTGCAGTAGCTCCTCATACAGCTGTGCAATAATTAATGTGGCTTAGAACTAGAGATTCAACAACCGTTACTTGAGTGGTGGTCTCAAAATTGTCTTTTATATGTGATAAGTACATTATTTTTCATGTCACCTTTTTACATACTTTGTCTATATGAAAATCAAACAACAAGTAGTTATCAAAGTGAATTCCTAGATTGTGTTTGTGTATTCTGGAATTCGTGCTATAATATACCTTGAACCAATAAACACGCAGTGTGTTTTACTTTCGTTAATTAACAACCCAATTTCTGGAAAATAGGTTTTAATTTTTGACAGGGTGTTTTTTGCTCTTAAGGTTAGCTTTGGGTGATTATTAATATCACCACTAAGGAGTACCTGAGTGTCATTTGCATATTGTACAACTAGACAGTCAGAAATGAAACAAGATAGATCATTTACATAAATGGAGAAGAGGATAGGACCAAGGACTGATCCCTGTGGAACACCAAATGATACCATTTTTGGAGAGAGATAATGCTGTTAAGACGGATTGACTGTCTGCGATTAGATAGATACTCTCTAAACCAGGTCGTGTCAATATTTAGGTTAGTACATATACCAATAAGAATTTCATGGCTCTCACAGTCGAAGGCTTTTGATAAGTCTAATAATACAAGCAGAGGGCTATTTTTCTTATTTATATTGTTGTAAATTCTATTAGTAACTTTGAGGAGTGCAGTTTCCGTCGAGAGTTTCGGTATGAAACCATTTTGTTTAATAGCTTATAGTCTGTTTGTCTCTAGATATGACATTAGTTGGCATGCAACAATTTTTGCAAATATTTTAGAGAAAATTGGTAGCAGGGAAATGGGACAATAGTTTGTCATGTCTTCTCTGTCCCCTTTTTTAGGCAGAGGTATTACATGTGATTATTTCCAAGAGTAAGTGAATCTTTTAGTAACAATGGAAGTGTTTCTAATAGCTAGAATATAAGATACAATCATGGGTAGAGCATCTTTGATGAATTGAAATGGCATACAATCTGGCCCGTAAGAGCCAGAGTTTCTTAGGCTCTTTATGGTAAGAGTTAGGGTAGCACAATCGACAGGATTGATCTTGAAGTAATCTCTTAAGCTTACATTGAAAGAATTGTCATTTAAGTAATTACTCATGTTCACTGAGTTGATGTTTTCTTGCATTTTCTCATATAAATTTTTCCAACGTTAGCAAAATAGTTATTAAAGTTTTCCGCTTTGTCTTTCAACTCCGTAATATTTTCATAACTTTCTAAGGTAGTCATTCAAGTTGGTATCATGCTTCTTATCACTTTCTATGTCGCCGCTGTATCATGTCTAGTCATTAAATTGTTTCTTGTAAAAGTTTTCTTCTTACTTATGTCAATGAGGGATCTGAAACGTTTGTTTTGTACTTTATAACGTTCACGGAGAGTTATATCATATCTATTCACTTTTAGCTTTCCTTGTATATGATTTCTTAATTGCATTGCCTCTTCGATGTCATTAGTTAGCCAGGCGACTGAGAGGCTGGTTATTTTATTCTATTTTTTGTTGTTGCAATGAGTGCACAACTATCTAGACATTGACAGAAGACTTTTGTTAGAATATCAACCAGCAAATCGACGTTATCTGTGTTTATTTTTTTTTATGATTGTGACACCGGGACGGGCAAAAAAAAAAAAATAAATCTACCCTCATTGGGCCTGGACACGAAGAATATATGAAGAGAAATAGAGATGGGGGTATTGTAATTTGTCAGATGTGAAGGGATAAAAAAAACATGTATAATGAATATCTAAAAATATTCGGTGTTGATGTAGGCATAGAAAGAGAACCGTAACTGAAGGAAGACTTAACATCGAACTGTCCTGGGCAGTCTTAAGTCCACAAGACCCTTCAGCTGTAGTATCTCAACGGGAAGTTGGTGCCATGGGCCAACCTACTACATGGTAAATTATACCATTAAGAGCATTTCTGTTGTTAATTAATGCTTCACAAAATATATCAGGGGAGTATTTTTTTTAGGCAACTGAATATCTTGAAGAAAGGCTTCCTTTTGGGCTTGTTTATGTTTAGCATAGCAATGTTGGGCTAGATTATGCACCATCAACAACTACAGATATAAAACGGTCAGCAAGAAAACTGGAAATCAGAGGACAGAGAAAAGGGGTAAAGCCATAGACAGTGAGTTTGGCCAACAAAGCCTTGTGCCTGACTCTGTCAAAAGCCTTAGAGATATCAAGGGCGACGACAAAGGATTCCCCGTAGTTCCTCAGAGAATATGACCATGCATGAGCAAGACAGGACAGGAGGTCACCAGTATATCTTGCCTTGCAGAAGCCGTACTGATGATCGGAGCTAAATGAGTTAGATTCAAGGCTTTTTAAGAAGTGAGCATTGAGGAAAGTTTCAAAAACTTTAGAAATAGAAGAGATTAGGGCAATAGGTCGGTAGTTTGAAGGAATAGAGCGGTCACTCTTCTTAGGAGCAGGTTGAACTAGAGCATGCTTCCAAGATAAAGGGTAGATACTGGTTGATAGAATTAAGCAAAAAAGACGGCAAAGGACGTGAGCCAGTTCATCTGCTAACTCCTTACGGAACCTTGCAGGGA